>JAPYYV010017111.1:0-13405 GCA_030522625.1 Copidosoma aretas | reverse complement strand
CACTTGCACTGATACGCGTATATAACCGCGAAGGCGAGATTGATATAGAGTGTAACAATTGGCATTTTTATTTCAATCGTATGCCAGAATTCATTTAAAGGCTTACTTTGCTCCGTCTAAGACTTATACTGAATAAATCTCGGATATAAGCAGTTTACAAATGAAACAAGGAGAAACTGTTCGAGATTTCCGCGCTAGAATCTCCCAACTCAATAATAAGGGTACAAAAGCGGAAAAAAAAGCTGTTTAAAATAACATTCCTGAAAATCAACAATCTGATCCTAAATTTTACCTTGAGATGATTGGGAAAGAAGCATTTATGAGGGGCTTACCCGACGGTTTCAAAGCGTACATGATGTCGAACGAATCAAAAACTTTTGCTGACGTGTTGAAAGTTGCTGTATAAGCGGAAAAAATGGGAAAAGTATTATTTACTAACACATATACAAGCATGCATAATCAAACGCCTGACATATACCTTGCACAACAAAACGCACCATTTTAACTTCCAACGCAGCAAAATGCTGTAGTACAAAACAGCTCACAGAAAAGTTTCTAAGCGCTAGAACGGTATTAACCAATGCTAATTAACGATTGCTGACGAATAAGTTTTGATAACACAAATAATTGTAATCATAATATTCCATACCATTATAATCCTCACGATGTAAATATGACGCCTACAACTTTTAATTCAGAGGGAAAAATTACAGCTCATCCAGCTCTTAATTATGGAAATAATCCTATGCCTAATGAGTCAGTAAAACTATTACAAGCAAAAAACATTACACAAACTTATCCTTCTTTCAATAACCATTGGAAAAGTCAAAATAATTATCAACAAAACCAGTATTTATCCATGCATTGTCCTATTCATACAGTACCACCCCAGTGCTTGTGTTACTTAAGCCTGCTGCACCTTTATTACTATGCTCAAGATAAAATATGTACTTGTCGTAATAACCATTTGCCTTCCCAAAATACTTCTACGCCGTATAATGCAGGCTATCGTTCAATATCCAATTCCATTAACTATCAGCCTTATTTAAGACCGAATTCTCCTAAGCCTGCACAATCTGGGCCTTAAAACGGGAACGGTGCTCGTCGCCCGGATGCCACGGCGAGCAAAAATTAGGACCCGTGTCCACTAGTAAACTCGAAATCGCAACAGCTCGGATGTCGGTTGCAAAGAGCATCGGTAACGCTCCATCAATAAGACTGGAAGTTCCACAGCTAAATGAATATTAAAATACTGGTATCTTAGATACGGGTGCCGATGTTAGCGCGATAAAATATTCATTTCTTCGTCCAAACGTTGTAATAGAGAAAAGAAAAAAATTAGCGCTTATTGGGTTAACGTCTCAAAATTTAAAAACGTTGGGAACCGTCATACTAACTTTATTTGATAAAGATTACACTTTTCATGTGTTACCTACTGGAACGAAACTTAGTGAAGCGGGAATATTGGGAAATGTATTCTTGTCAGAAGAGCAAGCCTAGCTTTGTTATGATCTAAGAGCTCCAGTATTAGAAAGAAAGCCCATTGACCCTGCACCATTTATTGGTAGAACTATTACAACTAGCAACGAAGAACGGGGTCTAGAGCTTGACGAATCAATCATTTTAAATAGTAAGAAAAACTTTTCTCAGGCCGTTAGTGAGGTTAAAAAGGAAAATTTAATTGATCAACCTACTTTACAATACTTTAATCACTCGGGTAGGCTATGTAATGGAAATCGTGTATATTTATTACCGGCCAGAATGAGAGTCCCTATCAAAATTCCTGTACAAAAAATTAAGTCTCACGGTCAAGCCTATTTACGTCGAATAACAACTGCCCCAGGAGTATTTATAGGAGAAGCTGATGTTGAACACGAATAGGGATATTTTTACACTATAGCAATAAATACTAGAGAGGAGCCGGTCGAAATTGAAATTCCTCCTTAAGAACTGAAATTTTTTGGGATAGAAGACTCTAAAAATCTCTTTGATTCTGATTCAGTCAGTGATACCCCAACTACAGATGTTGAGAAAAGAGTTAGTATAATATTGGGTGAACTTTGTCTTAATTATCATAAAAAATTTAGCCTCAAACAAATGCAAGAGATAGTAAGAGAATATCATCAATTGTTTTATATTAAGGGTGATCCAGCCCCTCTTAAGTCTTACGTACAACATAACATAACAACAAATGATGATACACCGGTTTTTACTAAACAATATAGATACCCTTCCATTCTTCATAAAGAAGTAAGAGACCAAGTCAATAAATTATTAGAAGACGGTACCATCCAATATTCTACTAGCCCTTACAACAGTCCATTATAGATAGTACCCAAAAAACCAGGACTTAATGGAGAAAAGAGACACCGTCTGGTTATTGATTTTGGAAAATTAAATGCTAAAACGATACCTGATGCCTATCCTTTGCCTATTATTACGGAAATATTGGAGCAGATAGGAGGATCAACGTACCTTTCTGTATTCGATCTAGCTAGTGGTTTTCATCGAATTGAGGTGGCTCCCAAAGATCGTCATAAGACCGATTTTAGTACCCTATACGGCCACTATGAGTACGTAGGTATGCCGTTTGGAGTATGCAATGCACCCGCGACGTTTCAAAGACTTATGGATTCTGTTTTATTAGGTTTACAGGACATTAAGTTATTCATATTTTTAGATGACATAATAATTTGTGCTAAATATTTAAAGGAACATAAGTTAAAAGTAAAGAAATTGTTTGATGAACTAACGGATGCCAAATTAAAGTTACAATTAGATGAATGCGAATATTTAACCCCAGAAGTTATATATTTGGGACATAAAATAGGGAAGTACGGAGTAAAACCTGATCTCAAGAAAATTAAAGCTATTTAAAATTTTCCAGTACCAATAAACTGCACAAAAATTTGAGAACTTCTAGGCCTTACTGAGTATTATAGAAGATTCATAAAAGATTATGCTAAAATGGCCCGACCAGTAACATTACTACTCCGTACAAATCAAATATTTGACTGGACCGATGAACAGCAAAACAGCTTCGAAGAACTCAAATCAGCCCTTTGTAAAGCTCCAGTACTTGCATGTGTAGACCTTAATAAGCCTTTTACTTTAACTACAGCTGCATCCAATTTAGCTATCGGTGCCGTTTTAAGTCAAGGAGAACTGGGAGAAGAAGACCCTGTAGCCTACATGTCTCGCACTCTTAACAAATGCTAATAATAGATCCCATGAGACGATTAAATCGGTGGAGAGCGAGACTTCGTGGATATAACTACGTATATAAATATAAACCTGCACGGCTAAATACCAATGCAGACGCGTTATCTCGTAATCCGGTTGTTAAGCCTAAAATTGATATGTCGCAAAATAAAATAAACTCTAAAGGGGGGCGCAAAAATTTGGAAAATTTTTTTTCATCCAGTAGTAGCCGTTGTTCCATTCTTTCTAGTTCAGATAACGAATCTGATATATTACCATTAAAACCCATTGTAAAACCACCCCGCCCTACAAAAACATCCCTGGTACGGGCGCGTAGAGCGAGTAATCTAAGCCTAAATAACAGTAAGTCTACTTCAACGGTAAAACGAGTGTCTAGAGACAGAAAAAGGGGTCTAAAACCTTCTGTTCTGACCATACCAAAAGGGATGGAAGGAGGACAAAGAGATCTTAGCGGTTTATCGATAGCGCAAAGACTAATAAAGCACAGGGCACAAGAAAACCAAACAACCCCTTTTGTCATACCCACGGCCACATCGGATTCTGAAGATACCAGCGTCGCAGACACGACAAACAATGAAGGAGATGTTGACATACCTATACCGCAAAAAGATCGGTCCCCACTCCCTAGCCTTTTAAATGTTGATCCCAACTCACCAATTACATCAAATGGAACTGATAACGACTCCCAAAAGGAAGCTATAACAGGAGCTAGCGAGTTAGAAGAAATAATTTACCCTCAATTAAATATAAAAGCGACCAAAATTTCTCCATAAGAGAACTCACTAGACCTATTACTCGAAAATCAGTCAATTTCAATCTTGATTGTGACTCAAGTACCTCAGAAGAAGGAATCATTGCTCAAATTAAACAAAATTCTAAATTACAATCTACTATACGTAGATCGACGCATGAACAACCTTTTGAGAGCAGAGATAACAAAATTATTAAAAGCTCCCTCTCACAAGGTACAAGTTTTAACGATCCTTCTTTACGCTGGGATTTTTATATACCACCTGAACCAATACATATAATTCAACCAACAGATAATTTAAAAACACAGTCAAATAGGGGAACTTTAGACATTTTACCCGGAACTTTACAAGAGTATTTGGAAGATTCAGAAGAATCTATAGATAAGAGAAGCTTTCTGATAAGATCTAAGTCACCAATAAGACGACCCAGGGCTGCATCTACTGTAATAGAGGATGACTTCTATACAGTTTAGAGAGAACCAAACGTCTCCACCATCGAACAAGAAGACAGCGAGGAAGCAAGAGAGGAAGAAAAAACGCATGGCACAATATCTGCCACACCTCCTCATTCACGGACTAACACTTATAAAAAAGACATAAAACAACATCGTATTACGAGTACGAGTAGAACGAGACGTTCCGCATGACCGACTGCCGCGTTGGAAATGTTAAGACAGCTGTGGAATTCTGAACGTGATAATTTAGTTACTCGTAAAGAAAATATAAGCTTTAATTCTTCTAATACGCTTGTACCTGATAATCTTGAATTAACAAGTACAAGAGAATGTCTAACATATTTACGTGATAATATTGCAACGTTTATTGCAGTGGATTTGTCGTTATCATCAATTAACAATAAATTGCTTTTAGATTTAAATTACATATCGAAGGCTGAATTGAGTTAAGTACAACCACGAATAGGCGATGTAATAACGATAAATCACAAGAATAAATTAATATTTTGTGTAGTTATCAAAGAAAATGAAAGAGATGATATATTACCTCACGATCTTTACACTTCTTTGGCTGGGTTAGCCCAAGAAATTAAAGAAAAAAATGTAAAAACTTTAAGAATCTCCAGAAAAGGTGAGACTACTGATGACTTACCAAGGGGTATGCTGCCAAAAGCGATTTCTGAGGAAATCAAACATCTAAAAATCAAAATTACCTTTTGTTTTGGGGAATGTACTTATCTGACAACCGACTCACGACAACAAAAATTAATAGAATGTCACAATAGTCTTTTTGGAGGACACAGAGGTATGACTAAAACTTTTAGAAGAATCAGGGAACTTTATTATTGGGAAGGTATGATAAATGATGTTTAAAATTTTATAAGAAAATGCAAAATTTGTCAGGAGCAAAAATTAGTTCGTATGAAAACTAAAGAACCTATGATAATTACCGATACACCAGCAGAGATATTTTCTAAAATTGCAATGGATACGGTAGGCCCTTTGTCAAGAACAACATCAGGAAACAAACGTATATTAACTATACAATGTTTGTTCTCAAAATTTTTCGCGGCAGTAGCTGTACCCGATAATAAAGCAATCACGATTGCAGATGCATCAGCAAGAAATTATATAGCCCTATATGGAGTACCAAAAATAGGGCTAAGTGATAATGGGTGAAGTTTTCAAAATCAAATTTGGACCGGTTTAGCACAAATTTTTGGGTTTAATTTAGTAATGACTAACCCTTACCATCCCCAGGCTAATGGATCTTTAGAACGTAGCCATGCTATGCTTGCTAGTTTTATACACAATAAAGCCACTTATACATAAGATTGGGATAAGTTATTACCTTTCGGAATGCATGAGTATAATACGTCGTTACACGCAGCAACGGGTTTTACCCCATATGAATTACTATACGGTCGAAAGGCTCGAGCTCCAAACCCATTTACAAATGAAAAACAAATGGAAACTTACAATAATGATCTTATTGATCTCATTCGTTGCATGCGTGAAATGCATGATAAAGCTCAGGACGAGCTCATTAAATGTAAATATAAAAGTAAAAATTATTATGATAGACGAGCTAAGTCTCAAAATTTACAAGTTGGTATTAAAGTCTATGCAATCAAAGAATCACGTGAAGGAAAATCGAATAGATTTTATAGTGGAATTTTCGAAATCATTAGAATAAATAAAAACAATAATGCTACTATAAAATCAGAAAACGGGAAAATAATAGTAAAACATTTGGATAAAATTAGACGCTATTACGAATGAGACCTCTCCAATGAGAAAACTCTTGTTACATGAAATCTTGACTACTCGGGAAGATGAATTTTATGCTGCTTCTGATCGGATTCCTTACCTTGCAACAGTTTTTGACACCTATCATACAAGGATCTACGGATTGGCTTGGGACGAATTTGTACAGAAATTACGAAATTTCTAATGATCCCGGAATCTATTACGAGTATCAAAATGAAATTCGAATTATTTGTACAGAGTGGATAATTATTATTATTCTAGATTGTAAAAATCTTACGAATCCACGTGATAATTTGAATGAACAAGTTGATGAATTAACTAATCTTCGTTATCGTAAGACACATACTAATATATGTGATAAATGTATACCAGTATCTCATTTTAATCAATTAACTAAAAGTATTAACTTATTAAAGATTGAGCTTCAACAATTTTGTATGCCAAACATCGCGACCTTTGATTCTGATCTAAATAATTTTCATAATTTAAAGAAAAGAGGTGCTCCATTGGAAATAATAGGATAGGCTTCAAAAAAAACTATTGGGAACAATGGATGCAAAAGATAGAGACGAAATTAATTCAGAATTAAATAATAATCATATAAAAATGGCAAATATTTCTCTATTAGCTGCAAATCAAACACATATCGTTAGATCAAATTTAGAAACAATTCACGAACAGCTTAACAAAATAAACTAGCAAACAAAAAAACTATAACGCAAATAAAATAACTGGTAAATTTTACGAGGAATATTTCAGAATCAGAAAAACTTACAATATGACTGAATCCATTAACGTATGGGTGGTTCAGCTGGAAGAGTATTTATACTATACTTTACAGTCATATAAAACTTTTATTAACGCCGTTGAAACTACAGCCAAAGGGCACTTGCATCCATTGTTACTTACTTAAAATCAACTTGATCAAATAATCAAAGAAATCTGTACATACAGCAACACCCATTCATTGCCAATGGATGGATCCCAAATTTCTGTCTCAAAATTACATACCTTATCTCGCACTTCTGCCGTGTTAAGTGACGGAAGATTGGCTATTAATATAATTTTTCCTCTTGTTGGAGACAATAAGTTCAGTAGTTATAAAATATACTCACTCCCGATACCACAAGAAATACATACAAAGTTACAAGGCTATATTAGCATCAAACCAGGTGATGATTATTTGATTGTAAATCATTTACTTCCGAGCAAATGCTGTGCATCTCGATGAATGCATTCAATATGATGGATTGTTATTGTGTGAACCAACGATAGCAGTGATTGAGAACGTTGATGATGCTGATTGTGAATTCTTATTATTTTCGAAACCCACAGAGGAAGCGCTAAAAAAATGTAATATAGTCTTATACGATTCCGCAAAATCTTACTGGATACATTTAAAAACTACTCGAGAATGGCTTTATTCTACTAGAAAATTTCTAACAGTAAGGTAAGTCTGTGATCATGATTTTTGAAAGGACATCAGTATTAATGAAACAGAAATATTGACCCTCAACGGCCAATGCACTGCCCAATCACATAATGTTATTTTATTTGGGATTGCTACTTTAAAACTTAATTACTCTTACATCTATAAACCTGAATTATCATTGAAATTAACATCATTATTATCACAAGATATATACCCGAATGTAAATAGTAGCGTGCTAAAAATTGATAAAGAGGAACAACAAATTATTTCGAAACAGGCTGAAAGTAATGATGCCTTATCACTTCATGAAATGAAAGACAAATTTAAAGAAATTGCTATTCAAAAACGACAAGCCTTTTTGAATCACTTTTACATGTCCGCAATTTTCGGTGTTAATCTTATTATAATATTTTGTATATTAATGGTGTATTGGATAATACGCTGTCGAAAACGTATTTCAAAACTAAAAATTAAAAGCGGAAATGATTCATCAACGTTTTAAGACACTGCTATCCTACTATATAACATTGTAACTGCACCTGTATCATCGACTCCTCTAGAAATTCCAAGTCATCTGATACCAACACAAAAAAAAAAAAAAAAAAAAAAAAAAAAAAAAAAAAAAAAAAAAAAAAAAAAAAAAAAAAAAAAAAAAAAAAAAAAAAAAAAAAAAAAAAAAAACTAGATTGAGTAACTTATGTTTGAACACTCAACCGCAGAGACAAAAACGAACGTTTATTTTGAATACACTTTATTTTGTTGTTGGATCTGGAAAATAAAAAACCCATTAAAAAAAAATGAGTTTCTTTTTTTCTTTTTATTAATACGTAAGATTATCATTACATTTTCATTTTTCTTTTCTAATTTGGTGGTTCTGGATTGGGATCATACTCCCATACCACATAACCCCTAAGAGAAATACTGCAGGAGGCATGTATAGCTTTTAGAGAAATGACTGGATGCGTTGTTAAATCCACATCAATATACGAGAAAAGGGTTTTTAGATCATGTATATTTTCTTCATCACCACAGTTCATATCGGACAATTTGGACAGCTCCATTCGCAGGATGCGGTCAAAATGTATTTTATGAATTTTCTTAGTACACTCATCGTTTTTCTAAATTAAAAAAAAAGGGGAGTTATAATGAATATGTATATATATATATGTATATATATATATATATATATATATGTATATATGTATAAATATTATAACAATTATTGTGACTATTTAATACCTTTAATATTTTTGGCTTTTCTTCTGTATACTCTTCAAACCTTTGAAACTCGGAAATAATCTCTTCTTTAAAAATGTTTAACAAATTGAAAATATTATATTTCAATTGTATGGGTCTAAAAACTCCGTTGATCTCTTTCAATAATATTCCCTCCATAACTTTATTGCAATTTTTTTTAAAAAGATGATGATAAATGCGGTTAACCACGAACTCGTCTATCTAAATATAAAAACAAACAATATTACTATACATTTATTTAGATTGAGATTTATTCATCATCACTTACCCTATTCACCAAAAGCCATTTTGTGAATGGTATAAGGGTTTCGATCGTAGGTCAACCGATTTTCCCATTGTTATGAAGATTTCGTTGGTTACTAGGTTGAGGATTCTTTCTTCCCAGGTGTATTTCATCAAAGACACCTAAAAATTTTTTTTTTTTTACTAAAATACCAATGATGTATAAAAAAAAAAAGGGGGGAACAAATAATCTTCCTTAATCACTAACCAATAAACGATACATTTATTTTTTTTATCTTTTTTTATGACTTATTACTTGAAGAATATAAATCGGACTGAATTCGTTTCTGCTCAATCATTCTACTCTACCTCCGCACGCAGGAAAAACTTTGCAAGATTGCAATTCTTTTCGAGCACTGACATCTACACACACAATTTAGCGCTATAATTCATCTGAAAAAAAAAAAAAAAAAATTGTTTTTCAGCCAAGCTTCTATTCTTGAGTATAAGCCAAATTAAATATTATTTAAAACACAATTATTGTCATTAATATTTGAAGTTTTGTGAAGATAACATTTTGGTCAACGAATCAATCGATTTTATGATTGCAAATAATATGTTTACTCACTATTACAACCAAAATGTTGTCTGTAATAACTCTGATGTGTAATATTGTATGATTTATTGTGAATTACGAATAATTGTATTTTTGTATGAATCACCATGTGTAATCTCTTTTTTGACATAATAAATTTCTTCTTATGCAATAATGTTAGGAGTTCCTGACATCAACTGAAGATTATATGAAATTTATGTCCTCTATGATATTCATTTATATCACAATACTTACCTATGGTAAAAATTATTTTTCTTCTCTTCTGTTTCCTGCTCCTTAACTGACACAATATAAAAATGTAAACGTCAGCTATGCTTGGACTCTTGACTGTTTAAGATTGACTCAGTGTTACAAGTGCAATACCAGTGAGAGTGAAGTGTTTTGTGTGATAATGCTATCCAAAATTTCTTTCGTGCTGTTACTTGAGACAGAACCTCCGACTTCACTGTTGTAAAGCATGATTGGTTCTGTAATAATGTCGCATGTCAAAAGCAGAATTACGAACCATCAGTACTGTAAGATACGCCTACAGCATTCTACCACTAATCAACATGACAGTGGCAATGCATAAGGTTGTAAGAAAATACCAACTATTACTTTCATTGCTTATATGCTATGGTATGACTGAATGATACCGGACATCTACCTTGGCCGCTCAGATTACAACGGAGGTCGTACTTAAAACAGGCGTGACTAAATCACTGAGAACTATTACCAAGTAGCATACAATGCAAAATCTACAAAATAACAATGACTCAAATATATTGTTATTAATATACATATGCTTGAAATCTGAATACCTTTTTCCGAATCTTACTAAATCGACTCCCGGGATATCGTCTTCACAAACTTATTCATCTGGGAAGAATGTTACAAATCTTTATACTTGACACATGATTTATCTGGTTTTCACTTTCTCGATTGCCGAGGGCAGCAATCAGCTAAGGGAGGGCGTGTTATATCCTGTGCCATGTATCTAAGTAAGAATGCGAACGATCAGCATTCAGACATATTATGATCATGAGTATGTGGTAAATTGTATGTGTGAGTGTATTTCAAACTTCGTATTATTAACTTTGAACCTACTTAAGTAAGAATTAGGGCGATCAATATTACGATATAGTTTGTAAAACCACCGCTACAAAACCTGTAGTAATCGATTCTGTTAATAAATATTTTTAAACATCTTTCCGAAATCAATACGCATTGGAAGCGCAAGTGGTCAGCAATCCAAACCATCGGGCTTTGTTTGAAATTGAGTAATAACTGGACTGCGTCAATTATTAGGTCGAATACCAACTCGACTTGCCCTCCTCAAGCGTGAGAGTATAAAAGCTCCTCCAACGTACCATGCTGCGCCTTTACTGTTCTGTCAAGCAAACTCTGATTAACTGCAGAGATTTGAGTGCTCGATCGTGACCTGACTAAACGAGAGTAAGTCTTTGAAATCTTTCGAGCCACGTTTAATTAGTGTAAGAAGCACACTCCAACTCGCTTATTTTGGACTTCCAAGATTATAAGTAGTGTTCGGAATCGTTCTGCTAAACGAGAGTGAGACTTTAGAAACCTGTCAAGCCGCGTTTAGTCAGAGTAAAACAATCCAACGCGTTAATCTAATTTCAGGAATTATAAGTAGTATTACTGGATCTTGTGTAAGCGAAACGATCCGTAATCTTGAAGTGTACGTCAGAGGAGCGGTACAAGTAGAAGGACCGTCAAAAAGGGTCTCCGACGTAAAAGAGCAGCTTACTACCTATCTAGCCACGGGTGTTTCCGTGTAATTTTAGATTTGACACTTTGATCATCCACGGAAGAACTTGCGACTGCATGAGCGTGAACAGCGGTCGAACTAGGGTTACTTAAGTAAGTTTAAGTGTAATTATTGTGAACAAACGGTAAATTTCAGGCATAATTATTTACATCCACGAATCCAAAACCTTTACAAAATTTTGTATTTTACATTTATTTTGTATCCGGTAAAAATTGTACCTTGTAAAATTTGTTTCAACTTATTAAAGTGATAACTTGGTTGTTAACACGACACCTTTGGCATTTAAATCATTTCGGTCTAAATTACATTTGAACATGTAATACATTCAATTACCTTCAAAGAATTCTGACTGACGACGAATACTTCACGAGGACGTACGATAACAGACGGCAGATGTATAAAGTGTAGTAGGTCAGTGTTAGAGTGCTCGATCGGGTACCTTGTACTTATATCCACTACATACGCTACCCACACATCTCGACGGTAATTCTACACCACAGCGGCGAGCTGACGACACTTTAGAAAGCATATACTGAGTGCGAGGAAATTAAGACTTTGGAGTCGACGACTAGTTCTTAACGAATAAAATAAAATTATTTGTTAGTCGAATTCACGACGTTCTTTCTTCATCTCGAAGTACGAACATAACAGGCGCACACTTATATTATTACTTTTTTAAAAGTAAGGATGCGCTTGGCGCGAATATACCTTCCCTTTACCCAGGAAGCACTAAATGATTTAGGAGGATAAAGGATGAGGAATGAGCATTCGTCACTATAGCTAAGCCATGGATCGAGGAGGCCCGTAATAGCGAGATATTTCTACCCTAGTACTTACGACCATTGAAGCTGCCGCTTGCCGCTGAAGCAAAACGGCCGGGAGAAAACACTGGCGCCGACCAGTGCTTTTTCGATGTTTGATGGCAGCTAAAAATAAGATAATAGCATGCGCCTATACGCCAAGATCCAAAAGAAACGAGCGAGACGTGGTTTATTTTAAGTACCCGAGTTTTAATGTAGGAAACTCAATAATACGGATCATATTTCAATACAACACAAGATCCTCGCATCAAACAAAAAGAGAACAATATCAAATAAAGAGGCACAGAAAAAACATTGAGCAAATGAAAAATTAGGCATTAAAGCAATAATCAGTAGGTGTTTATATAAATATTAAAATGTATTTAAGCGATAATATGTGTGCATTCAAGCAAAAATAATCATATATATATAAATGTAAATAAATATGGTGCATTGAAGCAGAAAGCAGTGCACTGAAGCTAGGTGTCTATGTGCAATAAAGCGCGACACGCGAAATAGCGGATTCTCCGTTGGCACCAGAAAGATCGAGTGACTCAACCAAGCTAGCCCCAAGCGAAGAATGCCGGACGTCGTGCGATCGCTGTGCCTGGAGGAGCCAAAGAACCACTTGCGGTTGGCGCTGCTAAACCTAGTCGTTGCTGCCGATTCCCTACGGCCTGATTGGTAGCTCGCGACCGCGGCGAGGCGCACATCGATGCCCCGCAAGCACTGAGTCGCGCACAGCGACCTACTTGCTGTTCGCTTTGCGCGCGCCTATTCAAACATAATTCATAGCATAGCATCAGCTAACAAAATAATATATATATATATATATGGGACGAACCAAGTAAACCGGGCCACCCCCTCTGTCCATAAAAGGGTAAGTAAAAAAAAAAAAAAAAAAAATTGCGAAAGATAGCTTATTTCCTGCAATTTAAGATGCTGAGCGGCCTTTTTCAATGACACTTACTGGCCCGGCAATATGGCCGCAATAACTTAATAAGCGTCGAAAAGTCTATCGAACGAATACAAAAAAAATCATGTAGTTTCATCCAAACATTATTGTTTTGAGTTTTTAAGGCTTAATAAGTTCTATCTGACACAATTC
>JAPYYV010017109.1:0-11000 GCA_030522625.1 Copidosoma aretas | reverse complement strand
GTATATATAACTATGTATACCGTAAGTAGGATGCCTAGCTAGGACCAAGCTAGCCCCCCGTTACACCGTGCCATCTACCGTCATGTATTAGCCTAGCTAAGACCAGCTTAGGCTAGCTAGGCTGCCTAGCTAGGACCAAGCTACAGCCAAGTTAGAGTTTCCGATCGGGTGGCTGCTCGGCGTCGCGGCGCTGTCTCTTTCAAGGTGTGGCACATTTTTATTATGCGCAAATAATAGTACAGAAAACATTATTCACGAAAAAGTAAATAATGACCACAAATTTTCTATTGCTTGTATTTTTTTGTGCACAATACTTGAGCATGATTCTGCAATTTGGATCTTGCATAAAAAATTCTATTTGGTCCATCTTGTATAAATTTGGAATATAATCGACACGTATTATTGTTCTTATTTCCGAGAAATAAAAATTGAAAAAGATGTAGTATATTAAAATTATAGTATCTTTAAAGTTACACAAAACACCATATATATATGACGTTGTAAATCATACATTACACATGTATATTCCACAATTAAGTGCGAAAAAAAATGGGCGAGAAACATTCAAAACGATATTAAACTTTAAAAAATACAGCGTTTTTAAAAAAGTATTAAACGTACACATAATACTAAAACCAAGTATTCCTGAAAGTTTAGGGAAGAAATATTAATTTTTATCGAGTTATAGTAAAAAATTAGAATGACTGTTTTTCACATATGTCATTATGATGTCACATACACAAGGAGTATATCTATAGCTATGAAAAATACATAATCTTCAAGGGGCTACATCTTTTGAAGTTTTAAATTAAAAAAAAAAAAAAAAAAAATACGTTTTCACTGAAGATCCTAACTGTAGTGCACACGCAGTATACTTTTAACATATTTGGATGTGCTTAAAAATTCCAGAATCATGCTCAAGCATGGTACACAAAGAAATCAGTACTAAATATTCTGTGGTCATCATTTACTACTTCGTAGATAATGTTTCGTTTACAATTATTCGTGCATAATAATAATGTGCACAAACTTTGTGTGCTCGGCACATGGACTGTCAGAAATAATCACACAATCTTACAATTCCTTATCAGTATTTTTTTAAATTTTGTGCATTACAGAATAAAGTCATTATTGAGATTGGGATATATTATAAACTTACTATCAAACGAATATACACAGCATGATAATTCAAGTATTTTGTTGTGTGTAAGTTCATAAAGATTATAATCCAACTTTATTAATTTAAGAAGTCGTTAATTTTAGGGCGCTTATGTTAAATGAATGGGTATTTATCCTTTTTTTTTAAATAGTTGTAAAAATATTTCTGAAGTGAAAGTAAATTAATAAAAAAATTTTCACTTAAAAAACAGTATTCACTTTTCATTAGTACTAGACAAATATGCGCGTGCTTCGCACGCTTTACTATATTGACCAATAGCATATACACAAGTCCGTTGGTGCCCACCTGGCATAGCATCACATAAGTCTTATCAAACCAATCAATCAGGATCATTTTATCTTGGCTCTCTCAAAGTGGCTCATTTTTTTAAGATAGGAATTGATTTAATTGTTTACTGATATGATTATTTTAATATCATGATATTTATTCATATGTTAACGTTTGGAAAAAAAGTACAGGATACAACGTGATCGAGACTTGCTGACGAGATTTCGATTTAATGTCAAGACAAAAACAAGATGACAAAATTCAAGAATGATTCAAGAGAAGAACAATATCGAATTTTTACATTTTCCGAGAACAAGACCAAGATTTCAAAAATTTTCATATTGTCTTGTCTTGTGACAGCCCTACTTACACACCCATACTCATACAAGCTCATACTGTCGTTAATTCAATTACAGAGTAGTCAACTCACAACTAATAAAGTTAGCACAAGCGACAACGGTCTGTAACTGCACAAATAACAATATAAATGTAAATACACGCGTAACTTTAACATTTCACAGCCCTTAAAGTCTTTATAAAAGCGGTAGTCCACTGATCCACTTGTATCCGTCGCCCGTCGTTTTATGCGCCCTTTTCCTCCCAATTCGGTGCCACTTTCTGAAGCCCTTTCCCTATTTCGCACATGAGACGACGACAATAAAATCAGCGCAACGCGCAAAAATCAATAAACACATCAACATTCGCAATCAGTCGTCCATGAGCTGACTTCTAGCGTCCCGTCCAGAAGAGAGAAAAAGTGACCCCGTCACATTCCGCTCCCCTAGAACGGACATTTCCCAAATGCTCCAGGCTACTTCAGAAATCATCTCATGTAAAGAAAACAAGGTAAAGTTACTTACCCGGATTCCCTGACCTCGCGGTGCAATATGGCTCCAACTTCGTCGCTGATCCTCTCGCTGTTTGCTCGTCGCTGAGAAGTCCTGGGGGCTGGTCGCATGGGAAAAGGACTATTGGGTGCCAACTGAAGGTTCAGGGGGGGGGGGGGGGGCCCTTCCCCTGATTCCCCAACCCCAAAACCAAACCCCCCCCCCCGGGGGGGGGGGGGGCTCACTTGTCTCCGGGTAGGGGCTCACTTGTCACTGCGCGTTCTTGTCGCCGATTCGGTATAAAATTCGCCGTGTCGCCAACTTGTCGCAATCCGGTCGCCGGTTTATCGATCACTACCGATACTTGCACGCACGACGCCTTAGAGTTAATCCCAAGGCCTCTATTAATACTTTGAGCCGGCCTGGCGTCTTTTGATCTTATGGCCACGGCAATTCGTCGATAGTAAATTTCCATCAGAATCTTTTTCGTTTTCCTGTCTTTTTTAAAAACAACCGATACACATACACACACACAACTATATCATTCGTACAACTACCACGATCCTTCAACCCGGTCGTTACCAAGCGCCTCCTCTTCTTCTTCCAACAGCAACATCTGTAGCGCCCGAGTGCGCGCGTGACCATGAGGGAAGGTACACATATCCACGATTGTTTGACAGAAGTCTTCCTGCGTAATGCGACTTCGTTCTTTCGCCGCTTGTTATTACTCTGACTCTTGTGTCGAACGTGCGCGATCGCGGGCTCCGGAATCGGGCACAGCTCCTTGGGCCTACCTAAGGGGGCGGACGGGGTGTGAACGCTGATTGTCCGTGCCCGTAGGGGAACGGATTCGGGCTGGTCCATTGGCAAGTGCGGTGGTTCGACTCAGCCTGGTACGTACAGGGCGGCTATCGGGGGCGGTAGGCACTGCATTAGAGGCTCCGGATGATTGATATGAAGCGGAATCAGGAGACGACGATCGTTCCAGAGATTACTCGCGGGATCGAACTGTGGGTGATAGGGATGGCCCGGGCACGCCAGGAGTAATTCTGGCATTCAGTCTACTACTTCTAATTGCCGCGGGTGCTCCTCTTACCTTGGCACGGGTTGGTATGGGTGCAGCGGCATGTCGTCGTCGTACCGAGAGAATGCGTTCGCGTGCGGTTCACCTCGCACTTGAGGCTAGTATTTGCGATGGCTGTCTTGATAGCGAGAGCAAGTATCGAGGGTCGCCTCTCACCAGGCGCAATTATGAAAAAACACCCTTATCTCTTGCCAGCACATGAAATACGCCCAGGGCGGAGGGTCCACAAGGGGATCGGTTGGTATCCCCCTAACGTCGTTGAACATAACGACACTCTCTCTTATGGGTAAAATACCGCGAGGAGGACCGCTCCACGGCGTTTCAGTGTCAATATCTGGTCCAGGTGGATCTGGGGATACCACCGATTCCCGATAGCCTCCCCTTTCGCGACGAAGTCGAGCTCGACTGCGCTCTCGATCGCGACAAGGTGCGTTCTGCGCGTTACCTGGTTACCTGGCAGTCGCGGCAGAGTCGATTCGTCGCACTGATGTGGGTCGGCGGGGCCTTTGTTTCTCTCTATCCCAATCCATCAGGAGGGGTGGTGACGATGGCTGGGGAACGGCTACATGCCTCGGAAAACGCTCGTTTACCAAAGGGTCCCGGGGATCCGCAGGCCCAGGGGCCACTCCCACCGCACGCTCTTGGTTTCCCACGAGTACGAGTCCAAGTAGCTTATGTCGGTCGGTCACGGCCTTGATCTCGGGTTTGTGATCTTTCTCAGCCCCTGGCTTACCTAGAATGAACCGCCTGGCTACATTGGCTAAAACCTTGACTTCGTCTTGGTCGGCGTCTGACAACGGATTAACGGCCAGGTCGTTGGCCTGCATAGTGACCAACGCTCTTGCTCGCAAGTCGCACACTTCGTCTTCCTTCATCTGATCAACGGTTCCAAGGGGTAGCGGGTCCGACGAATCTGGGAGATCGCAAGGGTCCATCGTTTTGGGCAGGGCCCCACTGGAAATAAATTCGTCAAGCTTGCTATCCGCCATGAAAACTAGATCCTGAGGTTGCAGATGGTTAAGGACCCGGCATAGCGTAGGGAGATCGACGTCCGCGTATTTACAATCTCCCCCCAAGCTCTTAATCGCCTCTTGTTCCTCATCTCCTAACAAATCAAGAGCCAGGGCAGTTACTCCAGCTAAGGTCGATTGAGGCCCCTGGGCGTCGGGTGCTACTTTGATCGGGAAGAACGCCAGAGACTCGATCTCGGCATCGATTAATTTCCCTGGGGCAGTATTACTTCTATTGTCACGGGCGTTCTCAAAGCTGTCGCAGAGGGCGAAACATTTCTAGAAACCCATTAAGGGCTTGGGAACTCCGGTTCTTGATTACGCGAATGTGGGAGCTAGGCGTGTTCTCGGTCGTTGGAGTAGGGGCGTCAGGGGTCAGAGGGTACTTAGGCTGTTCGGGTGGTGGACTTGAGGTGGCCCGCGGGCCGTCTACGGCCTCAGCACTCGTCTGTACCGCAACAGGCTCCCTCTGCTCCTCTGGCGCTACTGGTACCTACAATGGCAATAGCCGAACACACACAGACAAAGGAAAATGATAAGTCGCAATATACGCTTTATCTTAGTGCGGGCATGCAAAACCAACCACCACCTAATAAAAAACATAAATATCGAAAACGAGAAAGATAAGTAGAGTAGTCGTCAACCAACAGTGACTGTGTCGAACTAACCTTTCCCCGGCGGTACATATCGCTTTACCTCTGAGACATGCACGGTGCGGTCTTTATCTCACTCTCGTGGTACATAAACCACTGGTAATTTTACGGTGACGATCTCGTATGGCCCCTCGAACTTGGGGGCCAGCTTCGTGGAGAATTTCTTCACCGCGTCGGATGGGTAGTCAGTCCGCCTTATAACCTGCGCACTGACTTCGAATCTCACGTCTCTCCACCCGTGATTGTAATATTTCTCTTGTCACGTTCTTGCATCTTTGATATGCTTAGCCACCAGGTCTCGTAACGTGTCGAGTCCCTTACCCCGTCCTCCCACATTTTAGGCGTAATTTTATTTAGTTCGTCTCATGATTCGATTTTGCGGCGCAAACTCTTCAAAGGTCTTGCATGCCTCCCGTAGTTCAAAAACGCAGGCGAAACTTTTAAAGACGTTTGAATCGCTGTGTTAACGGCGTGGCGGAGCTTTTGCATATGCACGCTCTAGATATAGTGATTGGCGCCGAAAAACATGGCTATTATCTGTTTTAGGGTCCGATTAGTATGCTCTACAGGGTTGCCCTGCGTATGATACGGCAGTGTAAAGACATGCCTGATGCCATACTCGCTTAACGTCGCGGCGATTAATTTGTTATCAAACTCGCAGCCGTTGTCAGTCAAAAAGAAGTCCCGCGTCTCCCACCGAAACAAAATTAACTCTCCTAACGCACGAGCTGCGATTTTTCCGTCGGCTTTTTGGATTAGCTTTACTTCAATCCATCGCGTAAACAAATGCTAAAAGACAATTAGATATTGACGGCCGCTCTAACTCAGCGGAAACTCCATAAGATCTGCGACCACGACCTACGGTCGTTCGATGATACGCTTACCCATCAACCCTTGAGGAGCCGTCTGGGATAGTTTGTACTGCTGACACAATCGCACGCTTTGACGAAACCCTTTATGTCGTAATACAGCCCGCGCCAGTAATAGTCGCGAGCTCCTCTATTATACGTCTTTTCTATCCCTATGTCCGTCAGCACGCGCTCCTTGCACTCTTCTGGTACCACCAGTCGCCACGTGTCCTCGCAGTGTACGATTGGGTCTATAGAACAGGGCATCCTCATGATACCGGTACAGTTTCCCGTCCTCAACGTGCAACTCCTTATATTTAACTGCATTTTCTGGAAACTTTTTTATCATCCTAACGTACCACTCGTCAATAATTTCGTCGAAAGTCGCGACTTCTACGTCTTCGCCGGGTATTCGAGATAGTGAATCCGGGACATGGTTAGTGGCACCCTTACGGTGCATGATCTCGAAGTCCCATTGAGACATATCCATGGCCCACCGGGTCAGACGGCCGGTCGGCTCGCGCAAGTCCTTAATCTATTTTAACGAGCTGTGATCTGTGGTCACAGTAAAACGATAGCCCTCCAAGTACAGTCGCAATTTCTTGAGTGCCCAGATCACGGCTAGGCACTCTTTCTTGGTGACGCTATAATTTTTTTTCCGCCAGCGGGAGCACACAGCTTACGGACGCGATCGGATGCTCGCCATCCTCGCTCTCCTGTGCCAAAAGGGCGCGGCGCCGATCGCGAAGTGGCTCGCGCCCGTCTATACCGTAAACGGCAAGGAAAAATCAGGTCTCGCTTGTACCGGCACATTAGTCAACGCTCGGTTTGTGGTCAAACGCCTCCTGCTGCTCTTTGCCCCATTCCCACGCTTGTCTCTTACGCAATAATTAACAAGGGGGACTTTGAGTTCGGAGTCTCGGTCAATGAATCGGCTGTACCACCCGACCATACGAAGAAATCGGGGCAACTGTTTCACGTCCTTGGGAGGCGGGTACGTCAGCATGGGTGCTACCTTCTCCAGATCTGGCCTCAGTCCCTTCTTGACCAAGATAAACCCTAGGCACATAAGCTGAGACATACAGAGCTCGCATTTTTCGCGCTTAATCGCTGAACCAGCCTCAGTAACACGTCGCAAAACTAACTCTAGGTACCGCAGGTTCTCAACAAACTCGTCGGTCGCTATTATTACATCGCCGAGATATCCAAAAACTATAGGCTGTAAGTCCGGACCAAAGAGCGCGTCGACAAGTCTTTAGAAGGTCATCTGCGCGTTCGTCAGTCCGAACGACAACCGCAGAAAATGCCAAAGCCTGGATCCTGGCATCGAGAACGCTGTATACTTTCGACTCGCAGCCTCCATAGGTACCTGAAAATACGCCTGCTTCTTGTCAATTTTTGATAGGTATCTCGCGTTTCGGAGTCAATCCAAGATCGAGTCCATATTCGGCAGAGGATACGCATTTCGCTTGGTCACCTTGTTTAAATCGCGAAAGTCGATACAGAACCGGTAGGTACCGTCCGATTTTCTTATCATGACGGGCGCGCTACTATACTCGCTCGCCGATTTCTCGATTATACCCTCGCTAAACAGTTGCTCAACTTCCCCTGTCGCTATTTCCTGCATTCTAGGCAACATGCGTCTCAGGCGATGATGAATCGGTGAGGAATCGGTAACTTCGATTACGTGCTCCGTCAGATTTGTTATACCTGGCGCTACGGTGGCCATCATTATGATTAACTCTATCATTTCGCTGACCCGACCTCTCTGCCCGTTATCTACTTCTACAATCCCGACGCACTCTGCGCGGAATATCCTCTCCAAATCCACATTTTATCCCATAAATGAGGCCCAAGGTCCTCCGCTCGCACGCCACAGTCTCTTCCCGAATTGAGTCTCGACATTGAATTTTTGGCAAAAATCTATATTCAAGAGAACGTCCTGATCGATATTTGGCATGGCTTTTAAGTACAACGTCTCTCCTTGATACCCGGCATCGATCAGCACTTTTAATACACCTAACACGTTCATCACGCCTCCATTCACATTTCGCATCGCTGAGTTACTAGGTACGAGTCGATTTTTAAACTTTTCTGCCACCCGGGGGCCGATGAGGGACGTCGTGGTCCCTGGGTCTAGTAGGACCTTATAAACTTGACCGCCTAGTGAAATTCGAATATAGTTGCGATTGTCGTCGCTCACTCCGGCTATATTCTCCTAACTAATACATAAATGCAGACCTACTTAGGCGCTAAGGCTCGGATAACCCCACCCCTTGTCGCCACTCGGCTTTTGTTCGCCGGCTGGAGAAATTAAGTCTCGGCTGAGTAGCAACTCGTTTGAGTCCATCTCTTTGAACCTTGCTATTCGCTCATGCACGTTTTCCAACAGCATCACATCCACCGTTCGAATCGCGTTAGCTGCCCCGCAACTGATTTCTTCGGTCGTCACCGTGTCCGGCCGCGAGTCCACGGACTCTGGTTTGGGCTATTTCCACGGGTCTCACTTAACCTTCACGCTCCTATCAGTACCCGGCGTCTTCGGCACTAGGCGGCTTATTGGTCATAGATCTTGCGTCGACCTGGTACTGACGATTGCCCTGGGGCACCGATATCTCTGTCGCTGGGTTGTGTCGAGCGCGGGGCTCGATTTCTAGCCCGACGCGACGGGGCGAAACCGTCGTCCAGCCCTCGTCTGACTCGCTAGACGGCCCGGGCATGCGTTTGTCATAGCCCTTGGTCTGGCCCCCGTCTGAATGCAGCTTACCCGTAACCCTATTTGACTTGCGGGAAACCGCTCTCGACGGGCTAATACTGGCTAACCGGCGCGGCGCGGGCGACGGAACATCTCGGATTAACTCCCCGAGCTTCCGCACGTCCGCACAGCTTTATGCAAATCTGCGGTCGCTTGCGCGTATGTCGCATTTAGATGCTGGTCGCTCAAATTACTCTCTTCTACCAAAGCCACACGTGGAGTGTCGCAGTGGTTCACTTATTCGGTGGCCGTCTGATACGCCTAGGCCACCGGAGCAGGCTGGCTGGTCGATACCTGGGGCTTGTTCCCCGGCGGTAGAGGAGGAAATGACAACGTCGACACGCGGGACTCAGACATGAATTGTTCGTATCGGCGCGAAATTTGATGACCGATTTTCTCTGAGCTCGCCCAGTCGATCAATTTAAACGGCAGGTTTGGTTGTCTCCGAGACGCAGTTGCGCCATACTCGTTCGCGCTCGCCACAGCACCGCTGCTCTTGTTGCTCATTTTTACGGTGTTCCTAGCCACCCCAGCTTATGTCCAGAACGCTTCTAAGCGGTTAAACATGCTAAATACCTCCAAACCTATTTGTCCGGGGCCGAAAGGTGGTAACAAACCTGCTAGATGCAAGTTCGCCTGGCCTCGCAGAGAAAATCTCGAGCTGGAGGGCGGGAGCGACGTGGACATAATCGGCAACGTATACACCGTCATTCTCGTCGTTGTCGTCGTCGCGGTGACGGAGCAGGTAGGAGGCACAAAATCCAAAGCATCGGCGGGTGCGGTACGTGGTAGGCTATAACGAGCGGCTTCTGTGTTGAGCACGAGGCTTGCACTAGGTCCCTGCGGCACCTTGAAACCACCCTCTCGCGCGATGCTCCTATTCCACGGAACCCAGCACTGTCTCCTAGAACTTTCGCGTGCAACCTGTCGTCATGCGCGAACCGATCTACGATCTGCAGGAGCTCACGAGGGTCGCCCTGAAGTGGAGCCGCCATGCTCGACTCGTCGGCTTCGTCACCCATGGCCCCAGCAAAATCCTACTCGTAGCGGAGAATAAGCCGGTTGTCTGGCTCCAGCTTTAGCGTGCAATGACGCAACAGACGATTGCAGAGAACAAACGTGGCTTTAATCACGCTTAATCCCCGATCGTGTAGTTGTCGCATAATGAGATCCAATGGCATCGCATTCAGTTCCCGCCGAAAAATTCTCTGCTCCCGAGTGCGCAGTACTTGGTGCATGGCGTCATCGTGAGACAGTGATTGTAAAGGCATGCTATTTTGTGGGCAACCCATTTTTACACTCTCTAGCACGCACGCCCGATGAAAAATTAGCTTGAATTATCCATCGACGCTCGCCGTCGAAATACCAAACCGTTATTAATTTAATAACGCTTTATTTTTTGAAGGGAAGCTTCTTATGGCGCGTTCTGGCTCTCCTAATATGGGGACCAAGATGCAAATTTTTCAACTGCGGTGACGGTGGAGCGACAGATTTTCTCAGCTAAATCGGGCGATTAAAAAAAAAAAATAAAAAAAAAAAACACTTACCACGATGAATCGAATCGGCGCCCTTCTGGTTACGGGACAAAAGCTTATCCACTATGCTATAAATGCATTGGGTACATGCATCAACTAATTGTTTTCATAAGGTGCAACTGTATAACATCGTTTGTACACTTTTACTATTTTAACTGATTTATTTATCATCAACTATTAAATACAGAAATGTACACAAAAAAAAAAATTTATTTCAAAGATACTATTTATCGCTAACTGGATGAAAAACTAATAATAGTTTGAAATTAATTTCATCATATTCGCGGTTATCGCGGAAAATTTTAGATTCCTATTGTTACTAGACACGATATACATACGTACGCATACATGCATATATGGCTGTAGCCAGGAGCTCAGGAGGTTGGACTCAAATAGCCCAACCTTCCGAGCTCGTAGATTCCCCCCTCTCCGGACTGATGCAGTTCAACGCTGTGTTGATGTGTATCAGCACAGCGTTTTGAGCTAGATGGCGCCTAGTTCCTTGAACTGTATAAGCTTCATACCTGCTTGAACTCTTCTATCCCAAGTCCATGTACTCTTTTAACTCATAATTTTTCTTAATGTATAAATTTATAGATGGTTGATATTTTGCATGTCAAGTATTGTTTACCTATGCTAATTGCAATTGAAATATCCAAATAACTAATAAATAAAATAACAGATGTCACAAGAAATGTTATAAAATTTCAATAAAATCTAAAAAGTTAAGAACAACCTGATAACTATACAGATATACTAAAAGCATAGCAAATCATATAAATATTAGGATATTTAAAAAACGGCACGTCTTAATGATCTAAAATTTTGGTATTCAAATCCT
>JAPYYV010017104.1:0-19833 GCA_030522625.1 Copidosoma aretas | reverse complement strand
AGAAAAATAATATACGAGACTCGGGCACAAAAGTAAAACAAGCGCGCCCTTCGGGCGCTCATGTTTGTACTTTGTGCCCTAATGGCGTAATGTACTATTACAGCTTTAGTTTGAAATGTGGAAACTCAACTATCTTTTTACATCGTCGCTTTGGTGGTAAATGGAATAAAATATAAAAAAAAAAAAATGCAAGAACACACCTTTGTTTGCAAACTATAGAGTAAACAATAAATTTGTATTGTTCTCACAATTGACAAATTAAGGAGTCGCCAAACAAATTGATTGAATAGGACAACATGCACAATTGATGACCCTCACTTTTATAAATTACACGCACAATAATAAATTGTTACTCTTACTTTATAGTTCATTAATCAAAGCGTACACTAACAATTTATTTATAATACTTCCATTGTCAACTTTTGAGTCGTAATGGAAAGTCCATCGTCTGCAAAACTAAATAGAAACAGTCGTGTTTGGTAAAACAAGCCATACATAATAATGGAGGACATAGAGTACCATAAACTGGATCTGCATTAATAAAATAAATTTTTTGCTATCCTAAAAGTAGATTTTGAATCCATTGCAAGACTCCATCAATTTAATCTCCAACACAATGACAGACAAGGCAAGTTCAACAAAAGCAAGTAAAATACTATATCCTAAGTAAAATATCAAGATTAAATTAAACGCGAAGTTCAAATAAAAGCTTATCTCCAAACGATACAATTCCTTTAACTAAATTGCAAAGGGCTGGCCTTTCTATCAATATTCTGTTGGAGAAACCCGAGGTTGTAACTGTATTGGTAAAAAACCACAACGAACCTCCATCCCAACCCACCAATATAATATCATTAGAACAAAACACCTCCTTATCAGCGCCGCTCACGCGTGTTTGACTTTGGCCTCTTGTCAGTCCCACGCGTCGAAGCCGGCCAAGCGCTGAGTCCTAGCGTACACAACGCGTGAAGCCTCTGCGCGCGACTCGAGCATCAATCACTTTGACAATGAGCGTAGCGACACCTCGAGGAGGAGGACCCTCGATTATTCAATAGCCAACTTGGCCTCTGGCTGCCCACGCTCTTCTTCCAAAGGGCTGGGCTGGCCCTGTGATTAATCACGCTTCCGAAGGACGGGTATCTTTTTGTCTCGTCTTGGCAAAGGGTGTGCGTCCGTGGGTGTTTTACTACAGTTGGGTGTGAGCGTTTGTGAAACTAGCATAGATCGAAGGATGGAGTTTGCACGCTTTTCGATGATACAGGTGGGGAAGATCGGGAACAGAGAGAAAATCGCAGTCAAGCCGGTTATTTGTAAGCACCGATGTGAAAACAGAGAAAAAAGTTACTGTCCTTTTCACTGTAACAGCAACGCCTAATGTTGTGACCAACGAGTTTCAGATACAATTTTTACCATAGGTTCACAATATTTTTCTAACGCCGTCAAATGCATCCCTGTTATCTATGCTTCTTCCCGTAAAGCTACAGTGATTTGCCCCTTAATTGAGAGAAAATCTCACGTCAAGAGAAAATTGTGTGTAAATAGTATACAATTTCTTATCTTATCAATCTAGGTTATGGATAAGGTACACATCTATATTATCGACTGTCGATGTCACATTTCCCTCAATCAGAGAACAAATTGTCATGGCTCCACAATGAAAAATATAGCTAACTGGAATGGATTTTACTGTCATTAAAAAAAATTATCAAAAAGCTACGAGAAAAATTTTAACTAAAACTCGTGGTCTACTTTTTATAACTACTATCACTTTTACAGTAAAAATTGTAACTATTTTTTCAGTGAAGGTAAGCAAGAACGAGATGTAACAAGTGAAGGTTGTTCTTTGGATATCTTGCAAGTATTAAGAAATTAATGAAACTTTTTCTGCCGAGATTAAAACACATAACGCGTGATTCTGTCAAGTTTGGGAAAGATTCTGTCGTTGAAAATTAAGTTATAAATTCTCAAAGTTGAACAAAACATGCTAGGCTCCCATAAAAGCCCATGTATTATGCGGCTAACTTCATAAATTAATAACTTAATTTCGAGCGACATAATATTTTCCAAACTTGGCATAATTACTCATAATATGTTTAAGTTTCTACAAATTCAAATTACATCAAGATCTTAATTTTTTTTAATGTCCATAAGAATAACACTACGAATTTAATATATGTATGTAGGTATCCACAGAACAACCTTAATTGGTGATATTATGAGCGATAAGGATTTGTTACACCCAGGGCAGTAAAGTTCTTAGTCCGTTAAAATTACCAGCAAAGAGCTGATGCTCTCGCTTTCCATCCAATTTAAGGAGGCTCAACACATGTATCGAAGTACCTTAAAAACAGATGATATTGAAATCTGTGAGTGATAAGTATGCATTCTATACCTGTGCAAAATTTTGGCATAGGTTGCTGCGGAAAATTTTTAGTAAAACACGTTACGAGTGAGCGTCTTATGCATGGCCTCTTATGAAGACTGGCACTGTTTGTACGGTAATCACATTATAACTTTCTGAAATCACCTTAAACATTAACAAAAAACTAGTGACATATAGTTGATATAACGTTCTTCCAATCAAACATAAGAAATATATAGGTTGTTGCGGATTTTATTTAGATATTTCCTTCTGAAGTATAGACACAATAGGAAAAGTAAAGGTTATTAGGTTAGAGCGTCGTCTGCAAATCGCCCGCTATATATATGGCTATGGTTATGACTATACCTATATACATTGTTGACTATATATGGTGTGTTGAGCCTCCTTAAGACAATTTAACATCTACAAAGAAAAAATATTTTCTCTCGTAAGGTGTCGCTTTTTCATAGTTCTACACCTTATTTTAGATTTTTTTTCTTTTTTAGATTCGAATTGATTTATTTAGCAAAAAATACAACAGCTCGAAATTCTCAGTTAACGATAAATTTTCTCATTACGCGCATATTGCATATTGAAAATCACAGCACAGAAGCGTATCTGCTTTCCGCAAGATACAGCTCGAATTTTAATTTTGCTTCCAGGTCAAAGAGACAAAAGTGCAGGTATTACATAATCACGGGCATACTCTTTAATAAAAGTTTAAATTTTTCCTCCTTACCTCCCGGCGAAGAATTTAATTAAATGTCTTGAGTGGATTCAAATTAAAAAATTTAATTAAAAGCCATTGCCGCTGCTGAGGGAACAATTGCATCTAACAGCAATATGCGGCTATTTAGAATACATTGAAAAATACTTGAAAATATGGTAAGAGCGTTTAGTGAAATTTGCAGGTTTGTTATAACTACCACGTCACTGGAATGCAAAGGAATACAAAGTAGGCACTGGTTTTCAAAAAAAGGAGAGTTTCGTAACTCTTAATCATTATAAACAAACGCTTGATTGACATGTACCATCATTAATTAGATTTTTCTGATTTTGCAGCTATTCAAAATCGTAACCTATAATTTCGATATTTCCATAAGTAAATGTATTCTTATTATGAGAGAAAATACTTGCTGACTCGGCTAAAAAAACTGACGAAGATAAAATTCGTTAAAGTTACTCATGACGTCCCTCACCCCCCACTCCCGAACTTTGACGAGCCCTATCTTTTTAAGTTTTTGTATTATATGTGAGAAAAGTGTTTATTATTTTTTGATAATTTACTTGACGCAGGTAATAGAACAAAATGAATATAATTTCCATCTTTCACAAATTCCAAGAGAAAATTTACTTGAAGAAATTTGGAAAGGCATTATTTAGAAAATTTGATTTTAGGTTATGGATCAATAAATCTTTTTTGAAAAATCATTGCGTATTCACTCGAAAATCAGTAGGTATTCACTTGAAAATCAGTGAGTATTCAGCTGAAAATCAATGTGTACTGTGAAAAATCAGTGAATAACATTAAAGCATCTTTGATATTGCAGTAGAGACAGCATTTACTGACTAAATCAGCAGATTTTTCACTGAGTTGGTACCATATTACAATTTTGCCCGTCACTTCCTCAAAACTTGCATCACTTCCGTAAACTCCCCCACCCCACTTCGATCAAAAATTCCGCCGCCAAAACGAAACTCAAAACTCAAATTGAAAATCCAACCAAACCGCATTACAAAGAACCTCGATCAAACCATATCACGCCGTCCCAAAGAACACTAACTCAAATCTCGCGCCAAAAGACCGGCGCCCCCCATCTCCCCCCCAATTTTCGACAGCGACCTCTCGGGGGGGGGGGCCCCTTGGGGGGGGGGGGGGGCGGGCCTGACTTACCCCGAGAGCCCCCCCCCCCCCCCCCCTCGACTACTTCGCCCGGCCTCACCTATACGCGTACGGGCCAGCAAGCAAGCGTCTTTCGGGTCAGCGTTAGCCTGAAATTGATACGTTATCGCGTTTATTATGCGCGGCCTGATCCCCCTCCCCTCTCCCTCGTGGTAACCCATCTCCGTGGGATGCTAATGCTGATGGTGGTCGGCGAGTTTTTACGATCAGCGAAAATTTTCAATTAAGCCGATTGCTCGCTGCGCGTGCGGTGTGGAAATAATTGGCGCGAGTGCAGGTGCACGTGTACGTGCTGTGCATGGGCGGTAGATGTGTATCGGGGAAAAAAATGTTGTTTCCGCAGCAGTTCGGGAGAATTGGATTAAAGTTTGTAGCGCCCGCCGATGCAAATAAGACGCTGTTGGGGCGAAGACGCGCGAACGGTCGCTCGGGGTAATTGGATTTTATCGGGAACGCGGGCCGTGGGTTTCGTTGTTTTGGATTGACTGGCTTTTCGGTGCCGGTTCTGGGTAATTTGGTTGATCGAGCAGTTGCAGCTGGCGACAGCAGGTTGGACCAGGAGGGGTAAATTTCTGTTCAAAAGTGTCTTTGATCGTATTAATAGTCGTTTGAGATTTTGGAACTGTGAGTTAAGTTGTGCTGTTAGGAATTTGATGTGGCAGCGAGACCAGTTCGAATTCGAGAGCAGAGTAACGTTTGGGATGAAGAAATTTTATTATTGATCTTGAGGTAGTTATTGTGTTCAAGCCTGTATCAGCTGTTCGATCAGCTGGGGACTCTCAATTGTTATATCCTTGTTTGCAGATCATGGAAGATTTTTTTACTTTAAACCAGCCTTTAGCAGGTTCACTAGTGGTAATAATAATAATAATATTATAACTGTAACGTTGTAAAATAAAAAATAATTGATGTCAATCGTCATGGTGACGTTTCTAGCTCCATATACGTGTATTTTAGTACACATTACTTGAACCTTTCTTTACTATTAGATAACTAAAGATTATCTGTATAATATATTACCACACTACAGAATGACAAATTAGGTCTATGTGTTTCGTACTTTATAAAATAAAAACCGTTTCTTTCATTTTAAACTACATATATTAAAAATACTTACTTGACAACCAATTGTTTCAGTTGCTACAGAATATCCGCCAAACAGTGGATATGAAAAATGAATAGACTACATAGCAACGCACGTTATTAAAAGACGCGATCTCGTGGAAGTATACCCATGTCGACACTGAATCGAATGTAACAGCAATATGATACATCCATTAGTAACACTGCGGGTACTGTAAAATTTACAATTCATAAGGTGCATCACATGGTTAAAATAAAGTAGTACACAAGTTTTTTAATATCATGTTTTATTTTTCGAATAAAGATTTCTTTTATTATGATATTATAGTGTAATAGTTCAGTTCAATAATTGATTCTCGCAAATTTGGTAAATTATTCAAATCTATGTCAAAATTACTGTATCTTTTTTTTACAAACAAAATTTTTATTCATTCATCCATGCGTTCATTAATTTATCTGATGAAAAAGTAATTACAATAATTTATTGTCACACCAAGTTCATTAAATATCAAACCAATAATTTCACAACAAGCAAGCTCCAACTTTCGTATTACTAAAATAAACAAAGCGGTCGCGCCCCATTAAATATCATTACAAACTTACTCTTTCTTATGACCGTGCCTATACCACTCGCTACTGTTATTCCCCGAAATTTAAAATTACCAGTAAATCCAGAAATTACTATACCGTAAAGTATCCGAATTTCCGTGAAATAACCGAACAATGGAAGCTAAAGCAGAAAGCATTCGCTTACGAGTGTACTTTACCCCCGAAATAAATTATTAAAACAAAATCAATCTATTCCAAGACTTGCCCGCCAGAAAAGTAACATCTCCAACATACCACCTTCGAGATTCTCAACAGCCTGACAGCGCCCTCTGTAAACTCATTCGAGCACAAGCTGCGCACCACCGGATTTTTGTTTTTCCGCCCCAGCAAGTGATTAATGGCAAGCGGGGCGGAATTCGCATGCGGTCGCGCGACGCTTGTCGGCCTTAAATTTCGACGCAGAGGAGCTGCCTGGATTTACAGCTACAAAGCAGGCACGCGCCTGCCCTGCCGTGCCACGCGGTGGTATTACACTGATGTCCGTCTGCGTAAACTGAATTATACGACGGATTTATTAGGTGCTTGGTGGATTTTTCTTTTTGTTTAATGATTCTCTAATAAAAACATGTATACACATATAGTTGCTAGCTGTAATCGAATGGTAGTCAAAAGCAGGTCACGAGCACAAAGGGGAACATAGCGCGCCGCTTTGACGGCAAAGCCAGATAGGCTCGTCCCCGTGAATTAGCAAACGCTCGCGGTAATTATTACGCATGCTACTTATTCAGCCCCGCGTTCGTTATGAATTCTCTGTATCGATGAAGATCGGAGCCAAGCTGGATCGCGGCATGGTGTCTCTGATTAAGCAGTCGCTGTCAAAACGCCAAGTGAAAGTTATAATACTTTAGTGTTTAATTTGTTTGCAGTAGGTACAATTTTTCATTTTGTACTGTTGTTACTTAAAATTAAAGTAAATCAAAAACAGTAGTATCACTATTGCAATAGTAATTTGATTCCACAACAATTAACGATAACATTATAAATTTTTAATTTCAGAAATTTGATGTGGAAGTTTTAAGATCATCGCGATGTGATCAAGCAAGAGTTGATGCTATAATTACTTGATCCATGTCTCTATAATGTATATCCGAAGTACGGGGTGCGACCGAATCAATTCAAAATTTTACTTCAGACAACACAAAATACCCGAAGCCTAAGTCCGAATTCTACTTTAGATTACAGAATACTCAATCTTGATTTTACACTAAAGTTGATCCTTAATCCCACTTCGGATTTCTGAGCAAGTCAAGGGTAATTCCTAATTCTAACTCTGATTACAGAGTAGGTAAAGGGTGATTCCTGATTCTACTTTGAACTACGGATTACCCAAAGCATTATTCTTGAATCCAATTCAAATTACGGAATACTTCAAGCTTAATTCTCAATCCTATTTTTTTAGGTCGAAGTTAGTTCAAGGTGAATTCCAAATTCCACTCTGTAGTGCAGAGTAGGCAAGGGATACTTCCCAATACCTCTTTGGATTATGGTATAGGTAAAGGGCGATTCCCAAGTCTACTTCGAAGTACGAAATACCCAAAGCAACATTCTTAATGTCACTTCAAATTACAGAATACTTTGAGCTTAATTCTCAATTATACTTTAGAGTTTGGAGTATACCAATGTTGATTCCAAATTCCACTCCAGGGTACAGAGAACGCAGAGGATATTTCCAAATCTCACTAAAAAGTACAGTTTGGCAAAATTAATCCCAAATTCGATTTCAGAATACGGAGTACTAAAAGCTTAATTCCTAATTTAACTCCACAGTACAGAATACTTCAAGCCTAATTCCCAATTCCACTCTGAAGTACAGAGTAGGTGAAGCATAATTCCTAGTTCTTCTTTGAAGTCCGACGGAGTAGGCGAAGAGGAATTTCCAATTCAACTTCAGAGTACGTGCACAAAGCATTATTCTTGATTTCACATCGAATTACAGAATCCTTTAAGCTTAATTCTCAATCCTATTTTTTAAGTTGAAGTTAGTTCAAGGTGGATTCCAAATTCCACTCTGTAGTACAGAGAAGGCAAGGGATATACAGAGTTTGACAAAATTAATTCCGAATTCGACTCCAGAATACGGAATACTAAAAGCTTAATTCTTAATCTCACTCCACAGAACAGAATACTTCAAGCCTATTTCCCAATTCTACTCGGAGTACTGAGTACACCAAAGCTAGTTTCCAATTCTATACCTAAGTACATCAAATATGCCGAGGTTCATTTTTATCTCATCCTGCAGAATGAAATTATTCTGGATTTAGTTCGAAAAGGAATCAATTTACTGCAACTCTATTTATAATTATCTTGATCATTTGAGTGTGTTATAAAGATCATACATATACTATTTCACCTGGTTTCAAGAGCTAAGAACCACATCTGTTATTCTAGCTCTGTAAAAATATATTCTCAATTAAATCAGAAAATTATCATTAGTGATTGGTTAATAATGTTTTTGTATATGTTGATACCGTGCTTCTAATTCATAATAAGGCCCTCCCATAAGATTGTTCGTGCCAAAAAATCACCGTTTACTCTTGTAATTTGTAATAAAAACTCTTTAAATTACATAAGGAGCGGGTGACCAAAATTTGTGTATCCACCCAACTTTAAAATGTGCTGGCACGTAATTCAACATTTTACCGATCAAAAATCAATCACGCACTCAACTAATGGGCAGTGAACTAATTACAATTTTCGTAGCCCCGCTCTGAAGCCATACTTTTCCGCACAGAGTAGTATTCGCATACGCACACATCGCCACCCTTAATTAACATTTTCTATTCAGCCTCCCTTCTCTAGTTCTCGGCAACGTACGCACGGACACGCAACAAACGCAAATACGCACACACAAGCGCACAGCGTCCGGTCCAACTTTTTCTTGGCCTCTCCCATCACAGCCATGCGAGCGGCCGATGCATCTTAATTAGCAGCGGCTCTTTCGTTGTCCAACCCCCTAATACACTTTACACCAGCGAAACCAACGACGCCCATATAACCAATGATGTTACATCCATGTGAGCGATAGCTCTACCGTTGCCTATGGAATGCAGGTACACGAAAACCTGCCACGCGCCAATTTTCGTAGGAAATTCACAAGATAAAATATAAAAAATTTATAAAGCCACGCTATTATTCATGAAGTGATGAGCAAAAAAGGTTTTTTTTATTGTATGCATGATATTGTTTTTTTTTTATTAGACAAGTGTGGAATAAAAGAAATATGCATCAATCATTTTATTTTGTTTGAAGTAACACGATAAAGAAAATGAATGACACTGCAAATTTTTTATTGGGTCCGCGAATCATATAAAAAGCGACACTGTTAAAACTTAATAAAAGCTCGCCGCAAGTTTTCAATTATCATTAAGAAATATTTTTTATTTTTTTATTATTCAACTTCTTGTTATGATCTGCTACTTCAAATAAAAACTCACCAAGAGCTATGGCAGATCCTATTACAACAAAATACAATAATTTATTGTATAATAAGACGTCTGAATTCGAGGATAATTTTATTGTATTCATATGATTTTCATCCAGGTTTGATAAAATAATGTTTTTAGAATTGCTGGAGTTTCCAGTCATGTTCATCATAAACACCATATTCTATCTTATCAAATTTTTTTTTAATAATTTGCGATAGAAATAAACATAGGAGTGCCTCTCACAAAAGTTATCGATACCTGATTCAAAAATTCTACGTAGTGATACATTAAAACGATGAGTGTAAGGTGATTTTTTTGAAAGCACAAATGTGTGCACCTGATGCATAGGACTTATATCTTTAGGAATAAAATCTATTCTGGAATGAGAATAATTTGGATTACACAGATTTGACATTATTTTCCCATAATTAGTATGTTCAATCATCAAATTAGTTTTTGAAGTGCGCATCATGAAATGAATCTGTTCATCATAGGTGTTATTATAAACAACAACTTTAATTCTCTTTAGGAGAGGCATGAATATTTTAGAATAACTTCTTTTAAGATATGACAAATGAAGACTAGTTATATGATCCGTATAAAAGGTCATGTTCGAGTTTAAAATATCATCAATAGTTTTAAAAGTATGGAATTTGGTTTTTGTATAACTTGCATCGAAAAGTTACTGTATTAGTTCTGATGTAAATGTTACTGATATGCATACCAAGGTTAAAAACATAATTCTTTTTATATTCCCACATGGAGGTATGACTTCGCCCCGACCAATTAGAATTAGCGTTATATTATAGGGTTTCCAAAAGCTGCTCTTTAATTGCATAAATTTTTTACATAATGCACATACGGTAATAAATACAATGTTAATTAATAACATAAAAAGTAAGTTCCAAGGTACTGACGTTTTGGAATAAGAATTATGTTTAATGATAAAACAATGTTTTTCGTTCATGACGTAAAAGTCTGTTTCTGATAACTCTGCGATTAATTTTGAAAAATGTGCTAAGGAAACACTGAAATCTATTGCGTATTGAGAGAAATCTACATTTCCTTCTATTTTGTCCAAAGAAAAATTCATTATTTTACTGATTATGGCAAACTTTGCCCCATAAATACCAAACTCATAATCTCTTGTCGAAGAACTTATATTTACATCAAAAATCGCCCATGCTTCATTACGTAAATACTGCATACGAAGTGGATATCCATGCAAATTCTGTAATTTTTCAGGATGAAATCCTGTATTTGATATCATAGGCTGTTTAGAGTAAACATTACTGAAAGGATTGTACTGATGTATTGCGACAATCGAATCATTAGCATTAAACCGTTTAGTTATCAGCTTACGTAGACATTGTTGTGGAATTATAATTTCAATAATAGTTAAATGTAAGAATTGGTGACCCCATAACCATTGCAAAAATGATGACGGCTTCCATATCGGTCTATCACTTATTGCTATTAAAATACAATACGGACGAGATCTGTCGTTGATGTATGATAGGGTGAAAGGAATAACTTGATGCACTTTTTCTACAAAAGACCGATGATCTCGATGGATATCTATCAAGATTACCATTAAGTTTTTGCGTGAAGGTACTCTTGGTATAGCTTCTGGCTTATTTAATGAAGCCTTATTGTCGAATTGTTTATTGGTATCAATGGAAATAATAGTGAATTCTGTTACTAGTCGAGAAATAATTTCTAACGTCAAAGGACAAAATGTACCACGTATAGAAACAAGTAAAGAAATACGATCCACCTGCATTTTATTTTTCATAAAATGCATCAGATTATCTGTAAAGGTTTCGTCTTGAATACTTATAGTATAACGAAAAGTGAGAGATACACACAAAATATGCATTATGTGCTTTTTTATATCCATGGTAGGGGTAAACGGTACAGTTGTTGACCCCCCGATAGTGATTGACCGCCACGTGTATTTTTAAATGGAGCCTGCCCACGTGTATTTTTAAATGGAGCCTGCATATATAGATATACAAATTACACAGGGGGTCAATCACTCTAAAGGTGTCAATAACTGTACCGTTTACCCCTAGTAGACTTATCTTCTGTAGTAATACTGATTTGATCTACACAAGCTCGATTTTACCACCTGTAGTAAGATTGCTTACATTGATTCATAGAATACTTTGTTTTGTATAATAAATATGTTCAACTAACGAAATATTGGAAGAGTAGATCTTATAATATTACACAATAAATTATTTAAAGAATCTTACAATGAATACAAAAAAAAAGTCTTATCACCGATATAATACATCCAAACTGTGTATATAAATGATCAACGTTGCAAGCAATAACAATATTTATAAAGCCAAAAATTGTAACTTCAAGAATTATCATAACAGAATAACGTGTGACTGTTACGGTTGAACACTAACATCGCTTAGGTCTGGTTTCGTAGTTCGTAATATGAGGCGGAAAATACAGATTATCTTAATGGATTGATTTCATTAGTAATTATGTCAGCTTATAAGTATTTGAGCTGGATGGCACGTTTACCGAAGACAATAAGTACTTTTTTTAAGGGAAGCTTTCTTGTTGAACACTAAACACTAAAATAACGTTTATCAGGTAATACAGGTTCTTAATTAAGTTAATGTTCGACTAATTTAATGTTTTACATACTAATGTTCATGCTTGTTATATTGCATGGAAGTAGTCATGCAATATAACATCCAAAGAACATACAATGGAATATATTTCAAATAATGATGGTAAGTCAATATCTATGTGGAAAACAGATTGAAAGAACTGTAGAACCTGTAGGTATATGCAATATTTTTTTTTGATGAGAGCTTTGATAGAAGTAAGAGTCGACAATAGTGCATGACGTTGTAAACAATGTAATAGGTTGGCGGCTCCCGCTTTCATCAATTATTTATACAAAAAAATTATTTTCTACTTTTTAGGTCGGCATATATGTCTAATTCCTGATCCATGACTAATCTTTCTCCTTTGAAGTAGTTCAGCAGTCAATCATTGATTTTTAAAATAATTATCGTTTATTATCTCCAGTTGACATTCAAATAACCTATTGGAATTTTACATCAAAAAACAGACAAAGAATATTAGATGATTTCAACAAAATGCAGAAAGTTGAGAAACACTTTATCAATATGTAGCAGCAATACTCATAATGATGAAAATGTGTGTACTATTGTGCAGCTGGCGGTTGCCGAAAAGTAGGTCTTTTTTGTAATGCTACTTGCGTAACGTACGCCGGTGAGAAATGCCAAAACTGTCCGACAATTACTGATCAAGAAGAGCAGGAGGAGGTTAGCGATGATGAATTACTAATATAATTTACTGATTCATTTTATCAAGAAAATATTTATCTAATATTATTGTAAAATACAACATTAATCATTTTTTAATAAAAGAAATTGTTTTTTACATTACACGCACCATACTTTTATTAATACCCTTTCATATTTAAATAATTTCAATTAATAAAATCAAATATACTACTTGGCAGTTGTACAAAAAAATCTTTTTTGAATTTTTCTTAAGGGGTAGTTTTCAAGGGTTGTAAAACTGTAATAAATTATTCATCACCATACACTGTTCAAAAAACTTTTATTTACAATATGTAAAAAAAAAAAATTTGTATGAAAAAAAAAAAAAACTTTCTTTTAGTAATTCGGTCATTAAGAATGGTTTGAAGGGTTTAAATTCTATAAAGTTGATGGTAATTTTAAGCCAGTGTGTTCAATAATATTAATTCTATATGTTAAATTAAGATTTTTATCTATCAAATGCCCAAATCTTGATTTTTCCATTTTTTTTACGGTAAGGGGTAGTTTTCACCCCTAAAAAAATAAAGAGAACATCTGAGGGCCATATAACTTTTGATTTGCAGGGTAAGTGAAGCTTAATTCCAAATTTTCAGAAAAATCGGTCCACAGTGAAGGAATTCGGAGGTTGCGCCCTATTTTGCTCCTCGTTTACTGGACTAGATTACTATAGTATAGCAAGTAATGCAAAAATTAAGATATTTTTAAAACAGCAAGTGACATGCAATATAACTTTTAATCTTTTGCTATATGAGCCGTAGTTATATTTCTCGTTTTATAACAGTATTCGAAACGATCGTAAGAAAATTTTTGCAATTATCAAAGTGAAATTATAAAAGTTTTGGTTAGGTTGAGCATGGTATGACTGTACTTATACATATATATCGACTACCTATATAGAGATACTGATGCCATGCTCAACCTAACCAAAAGTTCTCTGATTTAACGATGAGGGCGCTATTCCAAAGTCATGTACATAGCGAGTACGGATTTTATAAAGATTCGGTATGCCATTTCTGAAATATTTAACTTTGTGTCCATTCACATACTATTGTAACACAGTACCTTATGAGTAATGTGCAAGTAATTCAGAAAGATCGAAACTTTCAACGTCTTTGTAAGGAAATTACTTTTTGCCCGAATATCCTTGATAGATCGTATTTTTCGAGTTGCGATGACTGACTTAAATTTTTCCCCACCCGCTCGACAAAGCAACAAAAGTTCTAAGTTTGGAAACACACGCCTCCATCCCATTTTTCGGACCCCACTAGCTCCAATAACCACGACTGTTGAAGCTAGCACACCATAAACAAAAAAAAGAAAATTTTATTTATCGCAAAAGGCGGCGAGGAAAATTTACCGCTCCGCTGGTCAACGCTCGGCATTTCGCGCACGTACGCGCCGCGGCCGGCCGAAACTGATTTCCCCTTCCGAGCGAGCGACCGGCGCTGTTTGCGGTCTTAATAAAACAATACCCGCGGTAGCAGAGGCCCTGCTCTATTTTCTTCCCGAAAACAGCGGTAATTCAGCGGAACGATACGAAGAGCAAGAAAAAAAAACGAAGCCAACATAAATCCACCCTCCGCTCTTTGAAATTCCGCCCCCCGTTCGAAAGGCCGATACGTACACGTACCCAATTGAAAAATGATCCTTCAATTACAACGCGCCGAGTTCAATCGGCTGGCTGGCAAATTCGCGTCCCGTCTGCGGGGCTGCTCTCCCCCAGACTGTTGTCAACGAGGACGAGGCAGACGCTTTTCTATAAATAAATATTACCGAGTGATTGATCGCGCCGCGCGTGCGGGGAGCGACGTCGAACTTCTTTTTGCCCGCGGCCCATTACGCAACGGCGTCGTCGTCGTCCTCGCCGGGCAATTTGTCATAGTGCCCCCTGGAATACTCGCTCGCGTCTATCCCTTTTAGACAGTTGTAGGCTGCAGGATGCTCGTCGACGCGCGACTGAGGTGTAATTGAAAAGTTGCTCCGTCTCTCGCGCTACTGAGTGATAATTTTTTTTGCGAGGAGTGTAACGGGATTTTTAATTGGGATTTTTTTTTTCTTTTTTAGCTACGACTGCTTCTCAGGAGTATCTTGTGTATTTACGAAGTCAAAGAGTGTAGCCTACCATGGAGGTGCTGTATCGAAATTGTAGATATTAAACAGAATACACTTTTTTTTCATTACGTTGAACTCTAGAATGTAGTTTAGATGCTCTAGAATGTAAACAAAGGGCAAAAAAAATATCTACCAAATGGTTTTATGCCCATCACAATGATAAAATTCATATTCCACGCCAAAATGTTTAACAAAAGAATAATAGTTGGAAACGAAAATTTTATCTCGCATTTTTTTTTTTAAATATCATCCTTACACTTTAAGCAACGAGAATCGTTTTTTATTGTCCGAGAAATCGTTCGGCAGTATTGAACTGTGTTTAGATGATTTAGGACTGTAGGTTAATTTTAAAGTTTCTTATCATACAATTTTTCACACTGTGTCATTCTCACGCTCTAAATAATAAAAATCGTTTTGCATCAGTGAACCATTTTAGCTGACATTTTAAGATAATTTATAGAACACATAATCCGTAAATTTTTTTGAAGAATAGTTTTCACAGTATGATTAATTATTTTACTTCAGTGATGAATGCATCAGTAGTGCATTACATATAAGATTGCAGTTTTTTTAAAATAAATTTTACCACTTAATTTTAATATGAGCTTATTTAAATAAAATATTTATCAATGGGTAATGAGCCATCATACAAGACTAATGAACTTTATTACCATTCTCTTTATATTATGCAATTATGTATTGTAATGAATACACGTCATACCAGCATGATCGATGGATATTCAAATTATGAATATTCGGTGAATCATAAATTCACGTGTTCAATAACGTATCAGGAATAATGAAACAATGCTTTTTTTACTGCTGATACATACATGCATACATATATTTAATCACGGGTATGATATTATTACGATGCATACAATCTAATGAATTATTATTTGCATGATTCATCATTTAAAATCAGATCTGCTTGCAAATGTAATAGGTATCATGATTCATAAAGATATATGCGAAGCAGTAGAAGAAAATTAAATTTAAATAAACAATTTTAAATAAATCCACCAATCATTTATAATGATTTAACCCTAGCTGTTTTACAGTCAAAGGTATGTATAATACTCGTGACGTTGAACTAGATAAGCACTGTAGCCAATACTCTATGATCAAAGATGTCGCATTTGACTAGATGACTGTGTTATATATGCTTTGCTCGCTTTTTTTTACAATATTCTCTATTGTCAATTAATTGTAAAAATTCTTTTTTTTTAGATTTGTACACTTCAGATTTCACTACTTTTTATTTGATTTGATCGGCGTGTTGGACAACTGAGGAAACTTGTGTCTTGATAAAAACCAATCTCCGTTATCTTCAAACTAATATTTTGAAATCAAAGTTATGATAAATTACTCATTTTAATTATATCTTGAAATAATTATTAGATGTACTTAGATTCATAATGTTTGCTATTAAAAATCCAAGAGTTGTCCTGATATCAAATCTGTAAACTTATCACAGATATTACTACTAAGTATTTTCATCGTAAAATTTAAGAATTAATAAAAACTTGAGACAAATACTTGTGGTAAAAATTAATGAAACCGTGAGTTTCGTTTTAATAATAGTCATGTTATGATCTCCATCACAGCGCAAATCAAGAGCTTCACTCAATTTTTCAGATACTTAGAAACTGCATTATCGACCACAAAAAAAACAACCACTAACCAAAATGACCAAAATCACCATCAACAATATAAAGAACATCCATACGTATCATTCTCCACAATCCACCGACAAAAAGCCCGTCGATCCGCACTGTGTCTGTGCCTCGACTCGACTCGGGCCAACCCCTCTCGAGCCGAGAAACCCGAAACCCCTGCAGGGCGGAAGAAGCGCTACCGTTTCGCGTCTCCTTTTTTCGCCTCCTCTCCGTCCAGAGGGACAGGACAGAATCGTTTTATACGCAGCCGTTGCAGCTCGGACGTGTATGTGTGGGTGTGCTGCATAAGCCCCTTGCAGTGCAAGGCGAGCGAGGAGGAGCACACACGCGCGATGGGACACTCGATACTGAGCGGCAGCAGAGAGGATAAGTCGGTGCTCTTGATGGCTCTGGCTCGATTTTGTTGATTTTTGTCTTCTCTCTGCGCACGTGTTTTTAGATCAAGGCATTGGATGAGAGTAGAACAAATTTTTGGGCTGATTTTTCAGTGTATACGCATTTTAGAATATATTTATTTCGAAATCATTTATAAGGAATCCGAGTGATGTCTATGGGAAAAAGAAAAAAATAATTTTACAGAAAAATAATTTGTACGACTAAAGAACAAAATAAAAGGGTCTAGTTTTGTATTTCAATAAGGTACACCCGCGTGCTACTAATATAAGTTTCTGATACAGTAAAGCCATTTCACACTGATACGAGTCGAGAAGATCTTTGAGAAAGATATTTCCTCTTCCACGAGGGATCCAAATAATTTCAGATTTCGAAAAAATTTTCATGATTTCACAATGGTTTCACAATAATTTCATTGACCACCAAATAAAAATGATTAACGTAATGATACAATTTGTTTATTTCAAAATGTTCTGAGCTCATTCCGTATTATTTTAATGTTGATTTATCAACCGTTTTAATAATATACTGATCCCATTTTATCAAACCCTAATTTACATATGAAATATGTACTTCAATAGAATACTGTACAGTAACAGCCTATCGGATTTTTGTGTGCTTAATTGCATAAAATGAGTCGGATATAGTCGATATTACGAGTACTTTAGTCACTAAAACTAGTTTCACAATTCTGCTAGAAATCTAATGCCAAAACGACCCATTGCCAACGAACACCTGCACGAGCACGTTTCGCCGTCCACATTTTAGAAAAGCCTTTTTTCCGGCTAATTTTCGACAGCACCCGCACGCCAAACAGTATAGTTAGGCACCTGTACCTTATATACACGTTGCGGCTGCACAGCGCATTGGGGGCTGGTTTTTCTGGTACACTTCGGAGTCTCTGAAAAATCGTCAGTCAGGGGCAACCGAAGTTTAAAAAAAAATATGTTTGCGATTCACAGAAAAAACCTCCACAAACCTATGTGCTGAGGGAGTAATCATAGTAGTAATCATAGTCTTTAGTTTGGTTTAGTTTCGTGCGATATTTTTCTATTGAACACTTTATTTTTACTTTAAAGGCTCTATTCGAACGAACGTTAAATCCAGATGCAGAGAAGATTTTGTAGCTTATAGTTGCTAACTGCAAATGAGGTATGGCACAGTGGGATATTCCGTACATTAGTATTTACTCATGAATAGTCAGTCAAGAAACTCTTGGACTTCGAGATGTATTGTTTGCTTGAGAAAAGTCTCTATACGGTGGCATTTGAACGACGAAAATTACCATATCTTCGTCAGGGTGGAAATAAAGAGTGTCATCCAGAAAATTTTGTATGAACCAATCCAAGTCAAAGACAATGACTACTCTGCACAATCAGTTTCGAGTTTCGAAGGTGAGCGTTGCAAAAAAATTTTGTTTCCATTTTTCGATTACCACCATCCCCCAAAATTTTTTGGGGACTCTGACGTATACAGACAGCCTACAACCCCGTACCAGCTCGAAACGGACGACGTGCATTTGGCAAGGCATGCACGGGAGTTAGGGCAGCAGGAACAGCAGCACAGGGGCGAAGGCTGCGTCATAGCCTCTCGCGGGAATAGCAATTTATCGCCGGCGCGGAGCCAGCGCCGGCTGCGCCTCTCGTTTCTGTACGTATACCGTATACGTGGGCAAGTTAGTATTGTGCCGTGTGTATGCGTTGCGCGCCCTGCACGGTCAGACCTGCATATAATATAAAGTGCGATATCGGACTCGCCGGGACTCGCTGTTGGTGCACGAGGTTGGTTGTTGTAGGCACGGTGGTGCGTTGAGGACGACTGATATTGCGTGTTTGGGGGATTGTTGGTTGGTTTTTTTAATTGTCGTATTGTAGCAACCTTTGATGAAATGCTTTATTTTATCATACGATTAGAAAAAATGTTAACAAAAAATTGATCGCAAAGTTTTATGATGACTCAGTGATTAATGAAATTCATATTGATTTTCTGAATATAAATCATCTGTTGAATGAAGAAATTTTTTGATGAAATTACTATTATCAGACTATTCCTAAATTTGTACCGATTTTCCACAGGCATACGATTAATATTTGGACGAAATCCCGCTTAAAAATATTTAACTCCTCTAGAGTTACAGTTCACGTAACTAACGTAAGAAATACAAATATTTTTAGTTTAGTTATCTCTTTTAAAATGGATGAATATAGTTCAATGAAATATATAATGATTCATGAAAAATGCAAGGAATTTCAAACCAAACCATTTTTTACAATAAATATAAAATTTTGCCTGCCTGATAATCAGATGATTAAAATGATTGACTTATTAACGTAGCTGTTACTAAAATACTATACCTTATTAATTTGAAAAAAGTATTATTTCTTTGGTAAATTAGATAAAAATTAATGCAATAGTACAAAATTATTCATGTTTTCTATTGAAAAAGGGTAACAAAATAGGGTAATTTTTCGATAAATTGTCTGGTAAAAACTTTTTCATTTCTTTGGATTTACATACGTTAAAATTATTAGTAAACATAACAATAGGACTCTGACTTTTACCAATTTCAATAAAAAATAATTATCGCTTCTAAACATGTAGGACATGCATCAATTATTGTTGAATGAATTAAAAAATTATATGAATATAGTTTTCTGTGCAAATATTTTCGAAATGTATTTATACTAAATTTATTTATTTATTTATTTATTTATTTATTTAACAAAGTACACGGACTGATAGTCCTTTATATACGCATTACAAAAGATGCAGTTACATAAATTTGAGAACAGATGGGATGATAAAGGATTTAAACTTATTAAGATTATCAATATCAAACGCATTTAGATCAGAAGAGGCAACAAAATTCCAAATCCTTCTCAATCTAGCTATTGGTGTAAAAAATGAAAAATTATTTCGATAGGTGTCC
>JAPYYV010017103.1:5041-22412 GCA_030522625.1 Copidosoma aretas | reverse complement strand
TGTTCTTGGACCTCCTCCGTACTCTGTCGAGAATGTTGTTAAGAGACCAAATGTTAAAGCGTGCACTCTAATATGCGATTTTCTTAAAAGAAATGAACTATTTATCTAAAATTTATGGCGAATTTGTATTTTATAAATTGTTAATTTTTAAACTGTACTTTTTTCTACTTCTAGCCCATTGTGGCATTAGCTGTATTGATAATATGTATATCAGAAAAAGCTAATAAAATATCATTACAAAAAAAAAACTTTTATCATAATATTTGGTCAACTTTAGTACGCAACTGCACATCGCACTTGAGTTTCAACTATTTGATTATTAGCTAAAAATCGAGTTTAAATCCTTATAAGAGAATTAATGAGATGAAATGAAACACCTTTTGACCGGTAAAATCCTCATGAGCACAAATTCATGACTGCTTGCTGCCATAATTTTTTCTACTTGCCAACATGACGTAGTAACGCCGCTTGATTACTTCTAGAAGTAGGCATAGATAATACTAATTGACGAATCCATTCTAAATAATTAGTATGAATAATTGAATCTGCTATTAGGTGGGTACCTCGATTCAAGCTATCATCCTAATCTCGCACAAATAGCTCTTTGTCTCGGAGACAGGCTTGTATCAGTCCAGCAGTAGATTTTCTTATCGAGTCGCCCTTTAGCATCTCGCTGACAAATAGGAAAACTGCGACAGTGTGTAGTAGTGTTACTTTTACACTTCGCATTGGCTTATCGAATTTTCGATAATACTTCATTCATGTATTCAGATAAATAAACTATTAATTCTTAGTATATTAGCTAATTGAAGTCCAGAGTTTTAAATAGAAGAAAGTCCTATTCAAAAATAATGCGTTTCCATTAAGTTCGAGTGATCTATACACGAAAAATTCCCAATTGACTTAAAAAAATAGTATATTTCGTACCTGGTGGCGCATGTCGCCAGGGCGATCCCTGGGCCCGAGGGCGTTTGCGAATGCGAAGCAACGCCCGAGGGACTGTTGTGATCGCCCTGGTTGGATGCGCACCAGGTGCGAACGCTATTTTTCCTACCGAGGGCGCAGTAAACGTCCAAACGTGACCAAAAACGCCCCGAGGTAGGAAAATGTATGTTTCCATGCAAGAGATGAAAATATTGTCCTTCTTTCTTTTTCTGCATTAGAGCTTCGTTAAAGCAAGTGAGAGATCAGAGTTAGAATCACTCATTGCTGTTGTAGTATACTCGACGGCCACGGTTTGTACGATGTGAGTATAAAGGCACAAAAAATAGACACAATGGAAAAAAATAAAAATTATAAACCCATTAATAACTGGAGATAACAAGCAGACAAGCTGATATTAAGCTAGAGAGAATAAGTAAGATAAGTCGATACAGGTATGTGACGAATTCATAGATAAGTATTCCTTGCCACGATTAACATTAAAACCGAAGCTGTATAATTTGGGTATTGTTGTCCAGTAAATTATAATTCAGTAATTCTTCAGTTAACCACTTGATTAAACATAACTATTTGATTTCGAAAACGATGTTTCGGATATGATTAGTTTACGAAAAGTCATGGTTCTCCGACTATAACACAGACAAATGATGGGTTAAGTACATCGACAAATACTATTTTTAGGGATCACGAGATATCGTAAATAAGTTACATCTGATATATTTTTTCAAATAAAATAATTATATTGCCATTCATTTATGAACTGGAAAGACCTAAATTGAAACAGATTTGGAATTTTTACTTTTCTGGAAAACGATACCTGAGGACACCTACGCTGTATCTTTATAAATATACAGCATTGTGTTGCAGCGTGACCAGATATATGTTATCAAATATGATTTCAGAACGGATATTGACACCGTAAGTAATGTAAAATTGCTAAAAATCTTTTTCATCATATTTAGAAAATATCCTTTGCCTAAGTGTACAATAATATCCTTGATTCGGCTAAGGAGGCAATTTCCACGTAGACACCGTGCGTTAAAATTATTCACTAATCATCAGTTAATGCGACTTTTTACTACAGAGGGAAAATCAGGGGGAAAAAATAGTAGTTTTGGTGGTTTTGGTGAGAATACAGAGGATAAAACGTTCCACAGTTAACCATTCAACCCAAAGATAATGAACGTATCCCGAATGACGTGACACAACATTGTCACGAGGCGTAGTACCAATTGTTTGGAACCATACTGCGTGACATTTTTGTGTTATTTGGAATACGTTCAATAAAAAAATATCTGAACTCCATGACACTTATAAACTTTTATCTGTATTTTTCATGAAAACATCAAATGAATTTAACTTTATATTTGGATACCCCGAGTTATATGTAGATACCTCGGTAGATACGGTAAATCTCGCATGTGTCAACCGGCTTAACACTGAAAATTTTAACTCACGCTGGAGTCATTTTGTTCATTTTCAAAGGCATTTGGAAGATTTTTTATGCTCCAACTCAGCTCAGATGTCTCAGATTGCATGTATATTGCCACCCGAGACAAAGCCGAGGGTGTCAAACATGCAATCTAAGCATTCTGAACTTTTTCCTGTGGTGCATTTCGTATTTTTAAGCCTACCTTGGCTTAAAATAGCACTCTTTTTTTTTTACAGCGGGAGTAAAGTGTTACCTTAAGTCTAGGTAGGCTAAAAAGTTAATTCAGCAGGACTGATTCAAGAACAAAATATGTTATTCGCTTGCTATCACTTCTGGTACAAAAATAACTTAAAAGGTAAAAGATGAAACTAGTTGATATAGAAGGCTGTATAATGCACAAGATGGCAATTAAATCTAGGAATGTAATTCGAATCTTGACCCATAATAGCAGCGTTATAAAAACATTAAGTAACACATTTCTTTTGCATTCTAGCCTTAATTAACAATTTAAAGATCGATTTTTGTGTATCATGTCTGCCAGTCATCTCGTCTTAGCCTTACACTGTAGTACTGTACACCTCAAATGTTTAGACAGTTTTTTACACTATCAGAATAGAAAACAGGTTATAGGATAGATAAGATAGGTGGTTAGAAAGCTGAGTATATTTTCTAATATTTGGAAAATATGCTTTGGAAATTCAAAATAAGTAAGTGAGAACAATACCTTTTCCATGATATCGTGGAATCTGTCAGTTTTCAAATTAGTATGATTTGTATCCAATTTTTCGTTGTCGCTCACAGAACGGTCAACTAATTTATGTACTTCTCAAAGTCAGAAAAGGAAGAATTTTATTACGTATAGTCCCAAGACTAATACGACACTACGACGACAAACACAACACCACAGGAAACCACCCAAATCAATTAGAGTATCGTTCTTAACTGTCTAGTTGAAAGATAAAAGTAGATAAGCTAATGAGCTATGTATTACGGAACACATGTCTCGTAGACGCCTTGGCTTGAAAGACTGCATAGAACTAAAATTTTTCAACAAAGTAGTGTTTAACACAGCGATTAGGCATGAAATTTGTTGCACAGACGTAGCACACTGATTGGTTAAGCTACTTACACCTTATAAGGACGTTACCTTGTTACACAAAATAATTATAGAACTTGATGAAAATTGGGGATGATAAAGTTCAGACTGTCCTAAATCCGCACTAATTTTTTCAATGCATGTTATAATTCTAAACACCAAGAAGTAGTAAATGCCGGCCGATAGGAATAACACAGATCAACAAAATGGAAGAAATTAATAAAACAATATTCAAAGCATAACCGAGCAAAGTATCAACCTATGTGATAAGATTATTTGAAAGGTTATTAATTAAAAACCACCAAAAATAATATAAATGCAAATAACGTGGCAACGTCACACCTCACCTGAAAATATCCACATGTTTTCCACCTAAAATCCAAGTAGATTCCACCTGGATTTAGCATGGATTTTACACTGATTCCATCTTGATTTGATAATAATAAGCCTGAAATCTGTCTCAATTCACTACGTGGATTTTAGATAGACTTCAGATGTATTTTACATAAAACCCACTTGGATTTAAAGATGATTTCATGTGGATATTTTCCTAAAAATGTTTTAAGAATAAAATTAACAAGAATAGCTACATATTCGCAATTATTACATAAAAATGTTACAAAAGTGTATTAAAATTTTAATTATTATACTTTAAAATAAAATGCTTCTATCCGTACGTTTTTTTGTTGCCATATGGATGATAACAGAAAATACGGTCAATAATTGTGGATATTCAGCAATTCCTGGTAATTTTACTTTTTATCAGGAAGAAATTTCCAGGAAAAGATCCACATAAACTCATCCTTAAATCCCAGTGGGTTACATGTAAAATCCATCTAAAATCCATAGAAAATCCACGTGGTGAATTGAAACGGTTTTATCGAAAAGATTATTATCAAATCAAGATAGAATTAGTATAAAATCCATGCTAAATCCAGATGGAATCCAGTTGGATTTTAGGTGGAAAACATGTGGATGTTCTTAGGTAAGACTGGTTAGAGATATATTAGGAGTCTGCGCGATTAGTAATTTTTCAAGTGAACGATTCGACGTTGCAGACTTTCAACTTTGTATCGGTAATGTAGCTTGCTGCTAAAAAAAAAACCTTAGCTAGGCAACGTCCTTAACGAGTAGTGCAGCTGCATTATCAATCGATTTTCTGATTTTCCTAAAGATATTAAACATGAAAAAACATCCACTTTATCGGCACAGGTCAAGAGGTTGTGAAATAAACAGGTTATGTTTACAAAATTGCTCCATCGTACTCTACTCTAACTACTTCTCTTCTTATGAACGGAGTTTGATAAAAACTAATCATCACTTGAACACAGGAGGGCAAGAGAGCGGCGTAGAATAGCAGACACTTTTATTGAGTAAGTGTTTAGCACCTTATAATAATATGACAAGACTATATTTGCAACTGAACTGTATGAACTTCTGCAACCTGGTATTGGAACACTTCAAAAAATAAGATTTACACATTCACCTACATTTAAAAAATTATTATTCGCTAGTCAACGTCATGGGATCATTTACGTTTGGAAAATTTTAATTGTGTAAGTCTAGATGATGGAGATCCTCTGACGCCACCGTAAGTTAAAAAAATTCGGAAATTTGCCCTTCGCATTTTGATATATTTTTTTTCGAAAGTACGTATAGCTTATGTCAAGAATAAAAATCTCCTGCTACTTTTTCTTTTTAAAATAAGCTATATTATCGAAAAAAATTCTTATTAAAATGAAAAGGGCAAATTTTCGTACTTGAGAACTTGGGAGGACGTTAGAGTAAGTTCTCTATATTCAACGCCGATAACAAGCAGTCTTTTCTGTGATGTTTCTTACTTAAAAAGAAAATTTCTACCTCTTGACTCTCAGTAAGAAAGAAAATAAGTTCTCATCACTTTATTTCCTCTTGCTTTTCTTTAAAAATTTTTGGAAAGAAAACACGGATTTTATAGACAGTGACTACTGATTTTAGGATAACCAAGTTATTATTCTATAACGGTAATAAAAATCCAATTGGTCAGGTATAGGCTAAGGTATAGGTGTGATGAACTAATCAAATCGTTGAACTTTGTTTTATTGTTATCAACGTTTGATTGATGCAAGAATTCAACAAGTCCTATAGTATCAAATCAATATTAAACGTGGAATTCTTGAGTAAGATAACTTTAATCACGCTGCAACCCGGTAAATTCACTCATTTGAAATAATTTTTCTTTTATGGAACATTTTGCAGTTAATACAATTTTTCTGATGTATAGTATGAACAAGGTCGATAATTTAAGATATATTCTGCAGCCAAAATTTTCATAAGCGAAATTAATATGATCCACGTTTTATTTATTGTATGATGCCCTGAGTGTTTCTACAAACAATAGGTTCAGGATAAAAGCCGTAGAGGTAAACGCCGAAGAATAGCGGCTAGGTAATAATTATTCTTGGATGTTATCCACGTTCTTGGGTTGTGAAACAATAGATTAAAAGAACAAAAACAAGTCCGTTAAAAGAATTTCTTTCACGACTTTCGAAACCAATTTAGGAGATAACGTTTGTAATGTGGAAGTACGGTTTAATAATAAAAATTATGATTTCTGTCTTTATTCTTAGTTAATACCCAACTCGTGAAACAATCCGCAAAAATCCTAATTATACAAAATTATTCGTAATGACAGTAAAATGGATTATTTTAAAGGATAAATAAAGGATAAAAGTTAAAAATTCACAGTAGGTTAAGTAATTTTATTAATTGAAGTGCAAGCAAATAAAGAAGGACGGTGCAAAAAAGTAACGTTTTAATACCGGTAAATGGACAAAATTATTTCATGCATTTTTAGATGTAACCTACCCGTTGAAAGTTGAAAGAATCTTTAAAAATTTCATTATAAGAGCAAAAATATTCTAAGTATACATTTTATCATAGTATTTGAGTGCAAGAAAATGAAACGCCATTTTAATGTCATATGTTAGGAAAAATAAGGTACTTTTGTTAAGGACGACACAAGGCTTGAAGAAATAAAAAAAATCAAGTTGGTGAGAAATAAATGTTTTATCAGAAAAAATTACTAAAAAAGCATTTATACCTTTCCATCGCAATAAAAATTTTCTTAAAATTGTTTTAATCATTAGGGCGCTCTACCTCTGCGCGTATCGTGCTCCATCCTTCGAAATTTAATCAAATCTTATTATTTTTTTATAATCATTCAGAAAAATAAATTAAGTAATTTTTTGGATATTTTTTCATCTCTATGTAAGTATGTAACCTACTAACTTAATTTCTTTTTCATTCTCTCAAAATCTCATTTTTGAAGTTTGCCGCTTTATAAACTACATGATTTGTCTCAATCAATCACATTACGAGAGCTCTCGGTGGCCAAAGTGGTAGAGCGCTTGCTTTCCACCTTGAAAGCTCGGGTTCGATTCTCCGACCACTTTTTCGCGGGTACCTCTGCGGTTTATAACACGTGTCCTTATCGCTGTGATAGTTCGTGGCTATGCGGTGTAATGCTTACCGTGCCGACTAGGCAGTAAGGGAAACGGTGCCTCAAATTATTTGTTCTCGAGTATACTGATTTAAAAAAATACAGAAAACGTAGATATTTAATATGGCAAATCCGGAGTCACTTTACGAACAAAAGGCTTCAGTCATGTAACATTCTTCTTTTCAAGATTGGATTAAGTGGCACAGAAAATAAATTAAAATATTCTTGAAATTTGCATCGGTACTGAATCATACAAACTTCCATGCTGTAAGACTTCAATGCTATAAGCTTCAAGTATACTTGTATACAATAATAATCATAACTCAAGACATTTCTAACTTCTTTACAGCTGTAGTCATTTTACTGATAACCCTAAATCTGACCGAAAATGTTGCGATGGGCCCGTCCATTTCAAAGTATGCTGGATGCATGCATGAAACCAGGTCGATATTAAAGAATACAGACCTACATCTCTATTATTTGTCGATGTGTGACTGAACGTGGGGAAAATACGTGACATTTTTGATATTGGATCCGATTCGCACATGCAGCAGTAGGTTTTTTCTAATCAGTACATGTACAATATAGAAACAGTAACCTTCGTTGTAATTAAAAAAGCACTTCTGTGAATCGATATGAAAATACGTAGATGTAATTTTTGCTTTCAAGAGAATACAAAGGACTTGATACAATAATCGCATCTTACAATAATTAGAGAATATTAATATATCATGCAATTTTATTTCATTTCAAAGGTAACATTAAAGTTACATTTAGTGTTGAGTTCTCTCAAGGAATTCATAAAAATTATTTAATTTCCTACTTCAAGGACATTGTTTTATATCAAGCATTTATAGCTCCTAAAATCATTATAAATTTAGTAAAAAGTATGATTGTGCTCACTTTTACTGAAAACATTATTTTCGAGTCAATAAACATGGACCTACTATATAATTAATTAATCTGCCTATCGATATAAGACTATCAACGTATTTCAAACTTGTGAAATCGCATGGTCGTCAAATTCGCATCAACAAACCATCTATAGCCTTGTCATTATCTATGTCTTTCTTTTTTGGTCTCACAGAAACTCTCTCAAATTGCCAAATGAGCCGTTGCTTGGTTTTTTTTCTTTTCCTCCGGTAAAAGACCAAGAGAAGCTACGGAGGAGAGATTAATCGCGTGCTTCAGTCGTCGTCTACGTCACGGCTAATGACGCGCTGAAATTGTCTGTCGCCCTGTGGTATGGATGTACAGGTCTCCCTTAACTGCATTTCTTTGACTCGGTTCATCTTTACGATTATTATCCATCACTTTCAAACGAAGGCTATTAGGATTCGTTCTTTTTTTTTATTGTTATTGCTTCTACTGTTATAACGCCGTGAGTAAATAGTTATTAGAGATGGCTTGATTATTCTAGAGGCCCTTTGTACTTTATACGATGGTACCATTCTATGAATTATGTATTAGTGAAGGGCCTTGATTTTTTAGATCAGTGATTAATCTTGATGTAGTAGTAAAAAAATTGAAAAATTTCTGTATAGTTTGAAAACCTTGGATTAGCTTTAAAGAGAAAATACATTAAACAAACATTGCAATTACAAGATAGTTGCTTACGTAGAACATCCGACAGCACTTTTTACATTTTTAAAGTTTTGTATAACTAACGGATATTTAAATGAAACTTTGGTTGAAAAGAAATATTCATGCAGAAAACATGGGCAAGACATTAGCCATTGGTTAGCTATTGATATGAGTAAATGTTAACATCTCTTACAGTAATTGATACTGAAATGTAAAAAGATGAAGTTTGCATAAGCATATACTTATTGTAACCTGAAAGTTTAAGGAGGTTTGGGAGTTTCACTCAAAGAGGCGAGGAATGGGGAGTCCCCCCTTGTCCGCACAGCTAGGCCCTCTTAACCGCGCACATCCTCCTGCAGTCTGATGTAACTGTAACTGTAATCGTTCATATTTCAAAAAAATCCCTGGCAAGGCTTGATTTTTTTTGTTGAACATCTTGCTAGTATCCTAAGGTATCTGCAGGAATTTTTTTATTTTTTGTTCTTACACATTTCCATTGTAGCTTAATTCGAGTAAACAAGCAACTTTATCTCGTTCTCTCATAAGAGACTGCGTTAAAATGAAAATTTTCAATAATTGTTTTTAAAAATTTTCCTTGGCAAAAAATCTGAAAAAATTCATGTAATCTTTTAATGTGCTCAACTATAACATATATTTTTTTCAGCAAGATTCTAAATTTTCAATTTTTCTCCCAAACCTCCTTAACCTCTCTTTCTTTCTTTCTTTCTGTCTCTCTCTTTTTTCTATTGCATTTTCTCATAAGGTGAACAAAATTCTTACATTATTTTGATTTCTATTTAATACAAAACCCCAATTTATTGTGTAGATACAAAACCAAGCTAGTAATTTAAAAAGAAAATAAGTGTTTCCTATTATGGTATGAGCAGCGGCTTGACAATATTATCACCCACCAATTGTTTAAATAGTTCTTTTAATTCAACAATTCTTCTTAAAAATACATTAGCATCCTAGGATTTTAATGAGAGTAAGATTCGAGTGTAAAGAAGTTTTAAATTGATGACTTAACCGTATGCAATATCAAGTTTACGAGATGACGAAAAATGTGAAACACAAAACAAAGCATACCGTGAAATAGATATTCTTTACGTCGCTAAATGTGATAAAATTATTTAAACTTTGGACTCAGTTCAGTGTTTAGCGTTCCAAAAAAAAAATTAGAGCTTGTTATACCGCTCATGTTTATTTTATACTAATTTTTTTGTTTTATGTTATCATATTATACTATTAAATTAGATATGAGGAAGATATATAGAAAATAACACATATCTAAACCTAAAAATAACCCTGCAATCTAGACAAATTTCGCAAAAATATCCATTATTCATTTGTACCCTAAAAACAGCTCAGCCAACTCGATCGGCTGTCGAAAATTGAGATTAGACTTCTTTTCAAAATCCACCTTCACTTTCGTTCCTCTCCTTATACATAAATTCAAACTCTTCTATCATTGCGTACAATCTCAAATGAAGACCCAATACATTGAACACACACACACACACACACACACACACACACACACACACACACACACCGAGTACGAGGAAAGAATCGTATGCAGGAATGGAACGCGAACCTCATTAAATCCAGCCCGATTCAAGAATACATCCCTTTTCTCGAAACATTCCAATTAAATCCCGCTCTGCCCCGAAGAGAGTAGAGCCCTCCTACCCCCCTCCCACTCCTTTTTATATACACAAAGTCGCCCTTGCCATCGCGTATAACGTACTATGCATACAGAGCCAATTTAATACGCGCTTCGATGAAGGATTCGATTCCGAATTTCAATCGGTTATCGCTGCCGTGCGTATTATATGTACCTATATGTGTGTGCGCGTCCGACTGAGAGCAGCTCGTTAAAAACGTAAAAGGAACCCAAAGGATGGATGGTGGTGGTGGAAGCGAGAGAGGGGGTGTACATACAAGCTTCGAGGGAGACTGAGAAAGAGAGTCACGTCGAACGTTTCATGCGAAATTAATGGATCTCCGAACGAGAAGGAAGAGAGCGCTTGGAAGTCGAGGCCAATGTTGTGTGTGCGCATGAGGGGAAAAAAATCACGGGGTCATCGCCGCGCGTGCAATGCGCGCTTGGTATGATTTTCAAGCGTCTGCAGCGTCTTATGGCTGCCTGTACAGAAATAGCATCTGGATTCTGGGATGAACGCAAGATGATGAGGATAAGACGGTATGTTTTTTGTAGGTAGATTTTGTCCGATTTTTGTTGAAAATTTGCATTTCCACTCCTTTAAAAGTGATAATTAAGTCGATGCACGCAGTCCTTCCTCCTGGACAGAGCTAAAATTAAGAGAAATATAGAAGCACAAAGTTAAAATTATGAAGACATACATATTACATTTAAAGAACAATAGAAAAAAAGATTCAAAGACATATCTGCATGGAAATCGTGTTACGAATACCAAGCAAAACGAATTTGAACAATAGATAAAAAAAAAGTTTGTTAATATAAAGAGTAGACAGTATCAGATAAGCTAAATAAGTTTGATGTGCCTCATAAATTAATGAGAAACCAATGAGAATTTATTAAAAAGTCAAGAGATGGAATTTAAAAGAAAAATGTACAGGGACATGGAGATACAGAAACGCGAATAGGATGACAAAAACATAGGAATAAAATATACAAGCTTTAGATATAACTATTTAGAACATCGAAGACAGTAAATAGAGCACAGAAACATATTATCGAATGGAGAGGCTTTGTATAAAAACAAAGATACTAACATGGAGCCAAACTATTATGGCTAAGGAATACAAAGACAAATAAATGAAGGTGAATAATTGACATAGAGACAGAACCGTAAAATCAGAGAAAAAAGAAAGGAGTACAAAGTTAAAATAAAGATACAGAGTTAAAGATACTTTTAATATAAGTATTTTCATTAGAACTGAGGTATATACACAATTCAAAAACAGTTTTTATGTACAGGATTTGCTCAAAGACATATATAAAGGACATGTGTCACGCAGACAGTAACATCATGACAGAGATTTAGGAGATGGAAATATATTGATGATGAAATAAAAACAGATTGAAAAAAAGAACTTTAAATATAGAGACTTGAAAATACAAAACTTACCGACTCTGGTTCAAAGTCATGATATAAAGTAGTTAGAGACTTAGAAGAAAAAAAAGTACAGGATCTGTTGTGCGAACACAAAGATATGAATACGCCGAAGTATGTTTCAAGAAACGAATTGTTAGAGACGGACAAAGATTTTTAGTTCCAGAAATAAGAAGTTAAGATAACAGAAAATAACAAAAAAAGAATGTCTGTAAATAAGACAACAGAAAATCTTAATCAAAACAAAGAAGAAGAAGTAGATTAAAACGTAGAAATAAGAGAAAAATTACTAAAAAAGTGCGGTAATGACATTAATTTTTAATTTTGTTGGATGTAATGTACAAAATTACAGAAAAAACAGAGACACGAATGAGAAGGAATAGTAAGGGTTTTAAAAAGAAAAAGTCACGTACATATAATCAGTCACAGGAACTTGGAGACAGAACAATTTAGACTGTATTTTGTCATCTATCGACTACGCAGCGTCGATAAAATATGAAAATAGGAAAACATTTCGTTACTAAGTAGTACGAAACATGCAGGAGAGCTACCCCCTCCGCCAATGTATGGAGATATATTTGCATTTGCACTTAAGCATATTTTTCTTTTTTATCTGTATATTTTTCGTACCCGTACACCAACACGAATTGATTTTTACAGGCACCTTCTGCCACCTTGGTGTAAAGGGTGTTGATCTTAACCCCATCTGTAGCCCCTTATCCTAGTTCCTACCATAACCCATAACCCCTTGTCCTATCTTCCCCACCTATACCCTCTTTCCACCCCTAGATCCCATACTTCATCCCCTACTGAGTCTCGCACCGACCCAAGACGCCTACGAGAGGCCTACCCCCGAGTCGCCTTGTGGTGCAGGACTCTCTTTTCCACCTATAAACCCACTTATTACCCCAACTAGTCCTGCACCTACCCAGGGTGTAAACGAAGCCTATCTCTGGGTTGTCCTGTGATGCAGAACTATAGCCGCGAGACTTGGGAACAAATCTCAGCCAGAAACAACTCTGCAAAAATTTACGAGTTGACCCACGACTAGGATTCGAACCTGCGCCTTATCAGAACAGCGGTACCGCAACTAAGACTTGTGCCTTAGGCAACTGAGCTACGACTGCTTCACTTATGTATATATTATAAAGATATTTGTGTAAGGCTTCCCATACACCCCCCAAAACCTATGGACACTCCACGTCCCCAACACCAAAACAAAATAAGAAAAAAATCGTCTGTTTTCTTTGTTATTTTAAATAAATTACATATTTTTTGTCCCTCTTCCCTCCCGTACACCTCTCATACAGCCGTAATCCACAAGTTTTTCAACAGCTTCCTCCCCCCTTAATCGTTTTAAAAAGGGGAAAATCCATAGCCTGTAGAAGCGGCTTAATGACGCAGACAAGAGGTTAGAAAATATGGGGCAGTAACACGGAAACAAACTTTAAGACTAATATTTAGATACAGAATATTGAGAACAAAAAAAATTATTATTTTAGAGAATCTAATAAAAAATATTAAACAATAGTGTTTTAAGAGGAGTAATTGAGACACAAAGAGGCATGTACGAAGATACAAATACCGTGTGAGAAATACGTAAAGAAGCAAAGGCAAAGATATAGCCGCAAATAAATAGACGACAAAGGCAAAACGATAAATCGAGGGACGACTCTAGCAATACTAAGACGCAGTATAAAGACAAAAATTTAATGTTATAGAGAATAATATTCAGATATAAGAATTAAGAGATTAAATAATATTTTTATAAATAAAAAACTATAGATGTTGACAATATTAATAAAAATTTCATAAGAATTAGTACACAATAAAAAGTAACTAATTTAAATATAAAAAAGTGTGTAAAAAGGAGATGAATTACTCTAAAATAAACCTCAAAGGCATATAATTTAAAAAAAAATAAACGCAAATAAAAATCAGAGACATGGAGATGCAAGAGGAACAAATACAGAGCATAGATGACATGACAAGAAAACAAGAACAAGCCATTAGCTACAACAAAGATCTCCAGTTCGAAGAGCAAAGATATGAACATTATTATATCGAAGTAAATATATAAAACCAAAATTTATTGGTACAGAAATAAAGACTAAAAGTAGAGGCATAGAGACAGAGACATGATAAAGATGTATGGGTGAGAAAATTACTTTGGAATACGTTCTGATACAAAAAGATGAAGATACTTAAACTGGTGATATTTATGTTTAGGTATAGAGCTACAGGTACCAAGACAGATGGTCCCAAGAGGAAATACTCAAAGGTATAGGTATTGAAATGACCATACAGACAGAGACACAGTGGCATAAACTGATATGAAAAGAAGGCCAAAATCAGAGAATCAGACGAGCGAATTGATAAATATAAAAAGAGTGATACGAAAAATTGTAAATGAATAAGGATTTGTAATAAAAGGTATGAAAAATGGAGACATAGACTGGATATTCAGATGATAAAATAAGTTGAAGTTTAAATAACAAAACAATCTAATCAAAGTAGAATTGAAACAAATATAGACGAAAAAAGGTTTCATCATGAAAATCTTAGTTAAATTTTCTTAGGAGATACAATTATTTTCTGACCTTAAAATATGGACTTTATATTGAGATGCAAAGATAAAGGAAATTTTTTTCGGATGTTAAAATCTTATGATTAAAAGATCCGCGAGACCACAGCCTAGTAAGTACCTGGAATATATCATGTAAAAGACGGATGTAAAAGACATGACCACAATTTTTTTAACCATCAGCTAAACACGAATGTCCTGAGTTATAAATTTACCATATACATAGTTAAAGTTTGATCTGTGAGTCAGTGTGTTTACAGCAATTTTTTTCATTAACTGGACTTTTGAGTTTTGAGTACTTAGTTGTATTAGCCGAAATAAAACAATTTATTCTCGTTTCCATCATTCTGCACTGAACATGAATGTGAGGTTATAAGTATTAAAATTTAATTTTAACATTTCTTGATCTCCATGTTATTCTTTGTCTGTTGTCTTGTATTGATATTTGCAGTGAACAAGTGTTTTCATTTAAATTTCTCCTCAAAAGATTAACACAAAATAATACCCCGCGTAAAAATATTCAACTTGGGACAACTCGGGCCAAGATTTTGATATCCCAAGTTGTGCCAAGCTTAGCCAATGAGGCTGTACCGAGCTTGGCATATTTAATTATTTAATTAACACACCCTTGGAAATTAATATTTTTTCGAATGATGAAAATTGCAATTCAGAATTTGATATGATGCATGCACATGATTTTTTAACTGTAAATTGAATTTTTTCAAAGCTACGCACAGCATAACCTTTCAGATGAAAATTACATTTACTGCCTGCTAGGAAAGTTTTTAACATTACCGATAGTGTATCAAATTTTATTACAGCATCAAGTAAGTGTGACAAGTTCATGTAAAAAACATACATTTTTTTCGCTAAACAAAAAGTTAAATATGCTAAGTTCAGCACAATCTCATTGGTCATAATTGGGACTGCAGAAATCTTGAATAAATATAATAACCAATGCATTTAATGGCTGTTGCGTTGACTTAAAATTCGTATAAACTGTTGTAGGTTATACATACCAGTAATGCATAACCTACACCTCAAAATTGAAGTATCTGACGCTTGGGAATACAATATTATTAGTTTGATACTGGGGCAATAAAATTATTTCCGTGATACTATCAGTGTTATCATGGAGTGCATATACATTATGTATTTTACTGCATTTGCATTTCTGCAGTACTTACGCACGTATGTATGGACAAACAAATTCTTTGAAGCTTTGCCGGATGAATTTGAAAAAGTTGCCTAGTATGTACAGATGATAGTTTTACTTATACTGTGAATATTTGAATTATCTGTATTAAAATAAATTGTGCCATTTACACAGTCAATGTCTAGTACAAAATTAGCAAGAATCACACTGCTAGCAATTTGAATCTCATTTCCAATTTATTTATATGCACGCCACTTGTACGGAGATTTTGCGCTTAAAAAGAAGAAATGAAATTGAAGGTTCTTTCAAACGACGCGCTATTCACTCCATAATTTAAACAACTCACTTCTGACAGCTCGATGATCTTTGTTCTCTAGGCATATCGAAAGCATGTACAGGAGCCTCGACCCAGATGGCCTTGGCCGAGTATCATTGAAACAATATGCGGTCGGAATGAAGACGTTGGGTATCGATTGCTACAATCCGAGCCCAATGACCTGCAGATGTAATCCAGATGTCGTGAACAAAGAGACTTTTGTTCGGGAAGCGTGAGTATATCGCCATTAATTACCATTAAATTGATCTGAAAAAGCGACTATTTATTAAACCAGTTATGATGTAAAATATTAAACGTAAAATTATATACACAGGCATAATAAAATGATGTTTAGTATCCGATTTTAATCTACAGCTAGTCATTAGTGGGACAATTATTAATTTCAACTTCTTCCATATTTTTATTACAAAAATTAGTTTTACGAAAACGAGCCCTCCCTCCCTCCATCCGCAAAATATGAGGCCCAGGATGCGGTTTTCTTTAGCTCCCCCTCCCATAAGGACAGCACTGCCCTAATATCATTAGTTACGTTGTGTAATCGGAGCTCGAATATTGCAAACTTCACGCTATTCATCGTTTTTCGAAGTACTGAAATAGTTGTTCACGATAGCGCAGTTTTCCACGATGCCTCGAGCGCTCATCGCTCTTGGCTGGAAAGAAAAGGAATCGTCCTGGGAAACAATTATAAATACGGGGTACGGAGCGGCGCAGCAGTCGGTGCGCAACGATGATGGCAACGGCGATGGCGATGGTGCTATTCGAAGCAACGTTGCGCGAAATGCTAATGCATCCGATTAGCGCGCTTCGCTGAGCCGCGAGCAAGCCGGGGCGCCCTTTTTCCATGAGAACTTCCCGCGCTGATCTGGGAAGAAAAAGCCGGGGGCTGGCCTAGGGGCACGCGGATTTTTCACGGACGTCGTTTGGGGATTCCCCTCGTTTTCTGTTCTTGGACAAACTTTTGATCAGGAGCTTCAATCGAGTGGGATCAAAATTGATTATTTTTAACCTATTCAAGTAATAATTTCAGAAATCGGTCGGGGAAGACCATTGTACAGTTGTTTTTTTTTCTCGAATAAATTTCCACGACTCAAAATGAATAGTAAGCGAATCGAAGAAGAATGCAAGCTTTAACAACTCAGTCCAGCCGATAACTGTATCATATCCTGGCCGTAACCATGAAATTTGTTCCACAGTCCGTGGGAAACGAATATGATGTGCAGAGATATCATACCTCGTCCGTAAACACACACAGCACCATTCAGCGATCGACCCATCGTTCGTAACAGCGGTAAGTACTGTGCACATACAGGCCGTTCGGCGAGATTCCCAGCGAATCAGCCAACCAAGGATCGGCGCCATTTTCACCCGATCCGTCATGACTCGGAGGGAGAAGATGAACAACGGCGAGAGCCATCGCCACGGCAGACGAAGCGTGAAAGAAGCCAACAGATGTCGATATCGCCGCGCGGTTTCCATTTCTCGATTTCAAGCTCGATCGACGGGAAAAGGCCCATGATGAAGAGGGAGAAACGCGCTTACCGGTCAGCGAACGCGGTCTAGCCGGCGTTCACATGCATATACCGTTGCACGCCCCCCCCCCCCCCCCCCCCCCCCCCCCCCCCCCCCCCCCGCGCCGCGCCGCCGCCCCCCCGCAGCACCCC
>JAPYYV010017101.1:0-11090 GCA_030522625.1 Copidosoma aretas | reverse complement strand
CGCCGACAGTGCCGCGTAATAGAAAATGTAAACAAAGCGCATCAAGATGAGTGAGGTTATAAGTGAAACTGATACGAGCTCTGTGAGTATTTGTACAAATTTTTTATAAATTTATAAATATTGTATGAATTGCAAATGAATGACAAATATTTTATATTAAGCATTATCGATGTAAAACCTGATCTTATATCTCCCTACCAAACTACTTTCAGCAGGCAAAGAATCTGTCACTTCTTCAGTCTATTTTGCTTGGTCAGGGGCTTACGTTCACATGGAGCGCAATAGAGCAAGGAGGATACGTAAGAAACTGTGTGAGTGAGAGTGAGTGCTATTCCGCGCTCCTTTCTTTCGCTCTCACAGCGGCTTACGTATTCTGGTCGCTCTACTGCGCTCCATGTAAACTTTAGCCCCTTAGCTCGCGAAATAGAAAAAAGCGCAATAGCTCTCATTGGCTGTTTCTATGCCGTTCGCTCTATGGCGTCGGTCTATTCCACTTAATGGGATTTCAGCCTGACGTAGAACAGGAGTCTGCTTCCAACCCATCGATATCTTGGAAGATACTGCATATTAGTCGATTAATTTTTCACAGAACCTCACTTATCAGTGGAGTTTCTGCAGGGGTCTGGTTAGGTATTTCGATATATCGTAAATCACTGCGAGTCAGGTAGTTATTCGATCACATAATCAAAACTGTCCACTCATTGACAGCTAGTTTGGTTCTGTTAACATTGCCCAGCCACCACTGCACCTGCAAGTATGTCCTAAAGCTATGTTGTTCGGCTGCACCTTTAGTTGGAGGTAGGCTTTCCAACTTCAACGATGTTCTGATGATTCCCCGAAATCACCCGAATCTGACATCTTAGCAGAATCATGTGCGATTACTCTGCATCTAGCAGTTGCGATCGAGTATTGTGTCGCATCACGATTGTAAAATCCCTCTGCAAGAGTTACAATACTTTTGTTGTCTTCAAACGTTTTCACAATCTTGAGTGTTCCTAGTCGATAAAAGAATGACGTTGCGTCACACCAAGACATTGCGTGAACAAAATGCGATAATACTTTTCAGATCTTTGTATTTAAAACTGTTTGTAGTGTAATACTCGTATCGCTGACCTTTTCCAATAGTACCAACAACGGTTCTGCTCTTTTAACAGTGTATGTACTTACTACGACCCAACACTTTAAAAAAAACGTTAGCCAGAGCTCTCTCGTCGAAATGCAGGCAATACATGAAAGCTGCAATTGTTTATGCCTTAAAAACATGCCCTATTTTTAACGCCATTTTTAAGAATTTTTTTTCAGCTAATAGACTTAGGTTTTAATTAGACATGGTCGTACATCTTTTAAAAAGTACGTAGCTTTCTGAAAAATAAAAATCCGACTGCCTCAGGCTGAACAAATTAAATTTTACGAAAACACCTATTTACTTGTGAAATGGAATGCTGCAAAAACTATTGATCTTACAGAATCCAGATAAGGGGTGCTTATTTGGCACATTCAGACCAACATTTTCCCTAATTATGAAAAAGAAACAATTATTTTTGCAAAAGTTATTGCAAAATTAAAAAATATAACTTTTTGATGGGTCTTCTAGTTTTGCAAGAGATGTTATTAACCGATTTCAATTCTGCAGGCGCCATTTTGTAGATAATTTTAATGCCTATAACTTTTGTTTCAAAATTTTTTTTATTAATTTCTCAGGTTACGAATAAAATTCAAAAAACTGGTTTTCGTTGTCTTTGCACAGCTGCTACATATTTGTACATAAAATTTGTTGTGATAAAACAGTTTCATTTTCTCCTTTTTAGTGCCATTTTACAAGATTTTCCAATACAATAGCTATTCGCAACCAACAGACTCAAAATGTACAACTGTATTAGTCTATTTTCGGGTAGTAGAAGAGTTCGAACCTACCGCAAATGGCATTTCTCTGTAACAACATTTTAGATTCTATCCTTTAGACCTGTTTGCGTCAGTAATATCATTTCGAACATTTGTCATTTTTATGTGACAATAGAACTCATACTCAAGAGAAGAGATCGCGAAAATACTTTGGATCTCCACGAATCATAACATTTCTGAACTTCTGGGATATTTACGGCAGTCATTTTTTTTTTTTACACAACTAAGGCTTAGCTCTGATAGTCTATGAAAGTAAAACAGTACTCTTTACTTTAAAAACAGTTTTTATTGTGACATCCAACTTCAATATGGTACAGTACAAATTTTTCGATAATACAGGTTTTCAAATCTGCGTTGATGATTTTAATAATAAGATGAAACATTCTATCACTGGTCTTGCACATTGCATAAGTTGTTTATTCACAAACGTGGCAGGAAAGTACAATTTTACAGTCGAAATCTGCTAGACATACTGAAAAACTTGCATAATAAAAAGATCTGGTATACGGTAAATTGAGGTTAGATTTCACATAAACTTCATGTACTTTATGTACTTTACTTACAAAACAAAACTACTTATTTAGCTTAAGCATGAGTCAGGCACGTCTAGAGATTACTATTCTCTAATTTTAACCAGAACGCTCATCATGAACATGCTGAACATTCTTACTTGTCAGAGTGTACCCAACTGAGTTAAGTATTTTTAATTCCTTTTTATGAGACACACTTATATACCTTATTGCTAGCTTGATATTCCGATATTTGATATCGATGTGTCACAAAATTACTTGAAAAAAAAAACGGGTGGACTCGTGGGAGTCCAGATAGAAGTGGAACACTCCATTAATAATTATTTATAATAATATTTCCCCTTCATACAATTAAAATTTTGTTATAGCAACCAAATTTTTTAGTTATAGTTAATCTAAAAGTTCGAAAAAACATATTTTTATATTGCATTTTATAAAAAGACCTAATAAATATGTTGTTGATATCAGGCATTATACAACGGTGAAGAAAATATTGAATGTTGACAAATTTTATTTTTTTTATTTTCGGCATTTTTAAATGAATATACAGTAAAAAACCTGGACTCGATCGGCACAACTCTCTTTTTATTTACCACATAACTTATTCCCCTTTTAGAAAACCCATGAAAATTGTTATTTTTAACCTAACTTGTTTCCCCTACGAGATAGAGCATTTTTCCTATTTTTTATGGTTATGTTTTTTTCAAATAAGTGTAAATAAATTTATGTGCGTCTGTACAAACTTTATGATTGTATCAGAATTCGTTCGAAAAGTAGCCGCCATTGCTTAATCAATATATTGTCAAAATAGTAAAGTTCTTTTGCTCCTGCACATAATATATATGTAAGTTCGTATGCCAGTATAGCTATAGGTATACAAAAAGGTGAAAACACGTGAGCCCAGTAACACATTTTATATCTCTTAATATCCGATATAATTGTTAATAGAGATTTTAAAGAAAATGTAAGTAGCCAATATAGAATTATAATTATAGGAATGCATTGTCATAGTGGGGTACGGATTGAGCTGCAAGAACAAAAGAGAGACAGAGCACGTGTATGTAAAAATTTATGAGAAATTAAAAGTAGGAAATATCTAATTTTTATAATAGGAATGCATTATTATAGACAGGTATGGACAGAGGTGCAAGAGAAAGAGAGACAGCACGTGTATATATGGTACAATATACGGAGTTTCGCACATGCATGCCTTGACTGCTATAGCGTATACATGTATATATCAGAGCTCCTTCGCTCTCTTTCTCTTTTTATATAGACCTGTACGTCCAAGCAAGTGTAGATATGCCCTGTAAGCATTATTACAGTGCATAGCTATATACTAAGCATAAACTTAGATCTGTGATTTCATATGGAAATGTTCATACACATTTATGAGAGCGAAAATAGAAACAGCGAAGATCTATAACTCAACGTGAAAATCGCCGGATACATCTGTGGTGGCATGGTGGGGAGACCGCCGCGGCGGCGGGGAAATAGGTACATCGAGCGTGTCAGATGTGAAAAGCGAAAACGCCGAGGGACAAATTTTCGTTGCATACTTTCCCTCACGCGCTAGTTCACTCCCTGCCATGAAAAGTGTTCCACTTTAAAATAGTATATTGACTTAGGCCGTTAGTAAATACAAAACCTCAGATCGTCCGTTTGTCATTGTTGGCTTCGCCTCTGATGACGATCTGAGAAATTCTGTACTTTTACGGCCAGGGGTCATAATATATCATGACACTGTTTTCTCTACGACCGGAACACTCGATGACGATACCGTTGTCGGCGTCCGCGGCCGCGGCAGCAGCATGGCCGTTGGCAGAATCCCCTACATTGGCTACGATACGCCCGCGCCCGTGCCATTGGCAACAGCAGCCATCTTTACACCATGCAACACAACTTAGTCTACTAATCTGCGATGCTGCAACCTACAACTATCAAATAATGCGGCAATAACTGTATTGATACACTTATTATCGACTACACTTTTCGCGACACGTGACTATATTATTTTAGCGAAAAAAAAAACGCAAATCGAAAAACGTTCCTCAGTGGAAAAGTCTTCCATTGCAATTTTTGCACAGTAAGACCATGTTTGTGTGTAAATGAGCCAGTCGCGAGGTGGTTAACGGATTTGGGGCCGTAGTGCGTAACGTTTTATACGACTTAATTCTGCCCAAATTTTATCTTGCGATTTATATATAAGAAAGTTCGGATGGAAAAAAGTCGCAGATACAATTACGCACTACGGCCCCAGTATAGTAGCCTTTGTCCAATACACATACGATGACACGCGACGTAAAAAAGGAAGCGTGTCAAAGACTATATATAATCACTGCCATCTTCTTAGTTCGTACACTTACGTACTCGTAATCCAACTTAGACATATATATTATCAGGACAAGCCAGTTCTTATCTTCAAGACAGCATATTACTTAGTTCAGATTTTTTTTATGAGCTGAAAAAGTCATATGGTACAGTCCCTGGGTTGGTAGTACGTAACTTTTTTAGCTACGGCAGAACTATCTGGACAAACCAATTTTTGTCTTCGGACAGCGTTAGGTGCCTTTAAGACGAAAATTTGTGTGTCCAGATCTTCTTGTCACAGCTGAAAAAGTTATGTACTACCACCCCTGACGCTCTTTCTCTCTCTGTCTTTCTCTTTTATTACCTCTCCTTTTATATGAAATATTGCAAACATTGTTAACAGGCTGTTTCTTGAGATTCCACGTAAGGCCAGAGCTTCCTCCCTCTACCGCCACACGCAAGACGGCTTTGCGTTGTGATATAGGCAGACGTGATAAGCTTATAAAAAAAAAACGTGACAGTCGCGGGACTGTCGGTAGAAGCCATGCTTCTTTGTCATGATGAAAAAAATAATTGAATAGAAAAAAATTAAATTATTTATATTAATAAAATAAGAATATGTTGAAAACAATTTTTTTTACAAATTACAAATTTATTTTACTGATAATATAATTTTTTATCAGTAAATATAATAGGATTAAGAAAAACATATATACGTAAACATAAGCTCATTTTCATTCATACGATTCATCGGCCAGTACCGTGGTAGTTGCGAGAGTGTATGCATATAGTGTGCGTTACTGTGCGTGTATAGTATAGGTATGGTACAGTCAGTCAGTGAATCAGTTCGGTCAGTCGAGTCTGCCGAACAGCTGAGCGGTACCACGAGCCAAGAGTTTTTTCATTATTATGCGTATGTACGTGTATGCCTGCGGAGAGAGTGATAGAGAGAGAGAGAGAAAATCAGACAGACATACCCCCGTATTAGTAAATGGCATGACAAATAAAAAAAATGTTCATGAGATGCAATTAATTTATTCTAAAACAAAAGCAACTTAGACACGTCAGTTTTTTTTGAATTATTTTTTTTTCTAAACAATATAAAAAACCATTTTTAAATAGCGTTTGCATGTCTGCATTTAATTGTAAAAATTGTTATTTTCGACCTATCTTGCTTACCCATCGAGATATAGCGTTTTTTCTGTTTTTTAAAGGCTGTACTGTCATAAAACTACTTTGGTTAAAGTGCTGTAATTTTTTTCGTAACTTTCACTACTTTTTCACCAAGATGTACCAGAAATTTGGAAAAATTCAGGTTATGTCGTAACGTCGACTAAAACCATTCTGTTTGTCCGCCTCGATGTTCAATTACCCTTTAGGAAACCTGCAAAAATTGTTATTTTTGGTCTATCTGGCTTCCTGTCCAAGATATTACATATTTTTGAATATTTCGAGGTTATGCGTGCACAAAACTGTAAATAATTTTTTCTGCATATTTGTTATGATTTTCCAAACATGCTATAGTTTTTTCCAAAAAAATTTCATCTTGATTTCATACAGATACATTTAAAACCCTGAAAATTAAGGTTATGTTTTTACATTAACCAACACCTTTCTATTTGCGATCCGCGATGATTTTTTCTCCGCTTAGAAAACCCATAAGTATTTTTATTATGGTATATCTTTCTTCCTTTTTAACATGTCGCGTATTTTCAAATAGTTTGCGCTTAAGTCATGATAACAACCTTATGACAATCCGTTGTATAAATATTGGGCGTTTGCATCGATCTGCCGAGCATGCAAACATTTTTTGGTTATTTTTTACTGTATTCAAATGAAAACTAGTCGATACAGACAGCCCTTTCTCTCTCTCTCTCTCTCTCTCTCTCTCCCCCTTTACCCGCCAGCGCCACGCCACTGAGTCGCCAGTGTCGCCACGCACGAAAGCATTACTATATACGCACACATATATACTCCTGCAGTACATGCCGTTATACATATATACACATGTTCTCGTGAAGACGCGTACAGTGGACAGCTCTCTTTATTTCTCTCGTTCGCCTCGCATTGCCTCGCCTCGCCTCGTCTTACTGCGTTCCCCTTGGCCCTCTCTCGTCCTTCCCCAGCAGCGCTATAGAATACATGCGGAGTGGGGGATCTTACGGTTTTTCGTAACGTCGGTTTTTCCAAGTTAGGTCCTACCGCCAAGGCCCGGCGTAAGAAGCATAGCTTTAAAAACCCTACGTATAGTTTGTTAGAGCCAAGAAAGAAGAAAAGGGAACTGTGGCTATTGCAAACGGTTCTACTTCACGATATCGAGCAAGAGGTAAAGTGTGCACCAACAAGAATTTCAAGTAACAGCCTGTTCTCCTTATTCGCGCTATACCCTACAGAAGGAGAGGTGAAAAAAGAAATACGGGGAGAAAAAGAAAAACCTAGTTCACCAGTTGAGCCAATAGGGCGAGTAAGTTGGTGTACGAAGTAAGAAGGTGGCGGTTAATGTACTCTCGGCCGCATTTCTTTTTACGTCACTTGTCATCGTATGTGTTTTTGACAAGAGCCACTGTACTGATCCCTGAACCGACCCGCGACCGGCTCATTTACACACAAACATGATGTTACTGCGCAAAAATTGCAATGAGAGATTTTTTCACTGAGGAACGTTTTTCGTTTAGTTTTGTGTTTCTTTGTTCGAAAAAATAATATAGTCACGTATCGCGAAAAGTGTAGTCGATAATAAGTGTATCAGTACAGTTATTGCCGCATCATTTGATACTTATGGCTTGCAGCATCGCATATTAATAAACTAAGTTGTTTTGGTGTAAAGATGGCTGCTGTTGCCGACGGCTGCGCGAGCGCGGGTGAAGCCAATGTGGGGGATCCTGCCAACGGCCACGCCGCGGCCGCGGCTGTGGACGCCGACAACGGTATCGTCGTGGAGTGTTCCGGTCATAGAGAAAATAGTGTCGAATTCTATTGCGATGGCTATATGTACAACGCTGATAGTCGCAATGATGCCATTCTTCGGTGCTCGTCTCGGTCATCAACCAAATGCAAGGGGAGATTACTTCTTCGGGAGGACTGGAATATCAATGAGAGAAAAGCTCACACATGCCAAGCACCTGATTACCTGATGCGCGAAAAAGAAATATTCCGGGATGCCGTTTTGGAAAAGTGTCATACAACATTAAAATCTTTTAAAAACATTTTCAACGACATCAGTAGAGAGTAAGTACACGACAATTCCGTCAAAGTACATGCAAGATTCTAAAATTCAGTAAACGCATGAATAACGGAATAACGTTGTAACTCTTCATCATAAATCTTTTACTATGCCCGTATTAATTTTATTAATGTTTAGTTTACCAAGTATATTAAGTCAATATTTAATTTACTTACATTGATTGGTTGAAATAAAATATTACGACCCTAGGCCGTACTAGTACAGAAAGTCTCAGATCATCATCAGAGGCAAAGCCGAGGATGACAAATGGACGATCTGAGACTTTTTATTTACGACCAAGGTCAGAACACCGTTTTTCTCAAGTAATTTTGTGATATATCGATATCAAATGTCGAAATATCAAGCTTGCCATAGGGTATATGTGTGTGTTTACTCGATGGGGTACACTCTGACAGGTAACAATGTTCAGCATGTACATAATGCACTGTCTGTTGAACATAAGAGAATAGTAGTTTCCAGACGTGCCTGGCTCATGCAAAAAATAGAAAAGTAGTTTTGACTTGAAAATAAAGTCTCTAAAGTCAATGTGAAATCCAACCTTAATTCACCGTACACCAGATTTTTTGATTATGCAAGTTTTAAAGTCTGTCTATCAGATTTTGGGAACAAAACTTAACTTTTCTGTTTTTCTTGATAATAAAGGATCTTAATGAACGGTCTCGAGCATTGTTTAAGTGAGTTACTCATAAACAGAGCAAGAAAATTGATTTTCATCATCAGAATCTGCATGATGGACTTGAAAAATTGAATAATCCAAAAAATCTGCTATATAGGGAAATAAGATTGGATGTTGACATTGCTATGAGGACTCAGCCAGACAAGAAAAGTACTTTTCCAGTTTATTCATAAGTAATGCAATGTTACATAAACCTACTCCACAAATTTTAACGCAAAATCTTTCTTGTGGTATAAATTGTAACGTCATGTCAAAGGGTCCCCCAGGACTTTAAGTTTTTCTTATTTGGTCATTTGGTCGACTGATTAGTACTTAAATGTACACTCTAAAGTCTACACTCTAAAGTCTAAAGTCCATCAAGGCTAGAAAGGGTAATTTCTCAAAATTACTCTTTTCAAAAAAGGAAAATCTCAAAATTAACCTTTTCATAAGATGAAAATCTCAAAATTACTCTTTTCAAAGGGGACTCTTTGACCAATTACTCTTTTAAACAAGTTCTTAATTGTTATTTGCAGAAATTATTTTAATTAAGCCGTTATTGAACATTTAAGTGACTCTACTTACTGAAATAGTACACATTTACCTTAATTACCAACACGCAATACTATATTTAACTATAGCATTACCCTACTGCATTATACATACCAATAGTTATTGCATGTGTGCATAAAGAAGGTACAAAAAAAATGTTTATGTGATAATCCCTAATACAAACATAATTATTTATTATAAGAGTGAAAGCTTTCCTCCTGTCAATTTCACAACACAAAACAGTTTCTTTAACAAACAATACACATAGTTACTTTTTTTTTTTAATTTTCATGTATCAAATATAAGAATCTGAAATAAATAATCTCGTTTCACTTCTTGCCTTACCTATAAAAATCACTTGACATTAAACTAGAATCGAACCTATTATTTGTGTAACTTTTTTGTATTCCTACATATGAAGCAAATTCTCTAAATAATTAATCGGATGCTTAAATTTTTCTAATACTTTTAATTTGAAAAGTACAAGCATTTTTACAAATGTATTAAGAGCATTATTGAAATAGTTGCGGTATATTTAGCATGTTCAATCTACAAAAGAACTAAGTTAAACTTGATAATGATGGTACAAAATTGCTAGCATCAATTTGTGGTTAAAAAACATTTATTAAAGTTTGGAGAGTATAATAAATATAAATATGACCAAACTAGATTAGAAAATTGAAAATTTAGGCTATGCGGTCACTACCGTCCAAATTGAACTTGCTCCCTAAACAATTTTGGTCTTTTTTAAATCATTTTGTTTTTTAGTAAAATTGGATTTTAAAAAACTTTGTACTCTTGTTGTTTTTTCATAGGACGTTAATTAAAAGTAACAGTACATTTTTACTCAGTAACATGTTTAGAGTATCGAGGCACCGTGTTTTTCTCAATGATATCTGTATCCCTGCATCTCAAAGCAATGTAAAACAATACTAGGGATATGTGTTAATAATAAAGTTGTATTAATCTTGAACAACCATGCAAAATGATTAAATCTAAATTTACCTAAACTTTTTATCAAGATTATGAATAATGTTTTGGGTTGTAACATAAAGTTTAAATGTACTGAACTGACACAACTTATGCTTTCCAACTAATGGCAAACAGAAACCGTGAAAGTTATCGACAAGAGATACCCAATTTTTAGCTGCATAAATTGATAAAAGATCAAATAAATGTTTATGGATACATCTTCCCAGCCGGCAAACATAATTCCTAAATAATTTAGTTTGTATTCACTATATTTTTGTGAATTCTTGAAGAACGTTAAGTATAAACCAAAAAAATTCATTTTGAGTTCTTAAATTGTTCAGATTGTGTCCCATGAAACGAGTTCTTAAAGTGTTCGTGAAGAATTCTCTAATTGAAAAAAAATCAATTGAAAATAGGTTAGAGTGCATGTGGAAGACAAGAATACGGAATGAATTGAATACGAATACATTGAGAATTCTTTTTCTTATAATCCGGAATTCTGAAAGTGTTCCAAAAGAAGCCATAATTTTAAAAAAAGGATGCTACATTATAATTAGTTGGATATTACATTTTAAGTTCTAAGTAAATACAATCAGAATTCTTTTAGAATATTTTTAAAATTTAATTAAAACCATAGTTTGACTTTTTTAAGACTGATGAAGGGTTTTTGGTTTACAAAACCTTACCTTTTACCCTTCACATTTTATTTTAGATTAATACTTTTTTTCCTAATATGTACCAAAACAACTTTTTATCTAGAGCTTAAATCTACAAAGTACAATGTTAAAACGGTGTACAGCACTTTTCTTTTATTTTGATGGTTTTACGAACTTGTTTTATATATTTTTTGTCTTTGATGCTTGTAATACTTTTATTATCTTTGTATTTTTTATTTTTTTTTTTTTTTTTTTTTTTTAAAATTTTT
>JAPYYV010017100.1:0-15061 GCA_030522625.1 Copidosoma aretas | reverse complement strand
TTTGTCTTTGTTTTTGTGTTTTTGTTTGTGGGAGATAAGCCCCCCCCCCCCCCCCCTTGTGATGATGGTATTCGAACGCTGTTCGTGCTTTATCGAGCCGGAGCTGCTGCTGCTGTGCGTGCTATCTCTCGGTGTGTTTCCACAGCGCATCATCATCAGCAACTCTTTCGGACGAAAACAAAGATATAATATTATATTATTAAGCATACATTATTATTATTATTATTAATATTATACAGAACGCGCGAGATGCTCAAGTATGTATGTATAAATATATATTATTGGCGAGCGTCCGTAATATTATCTCGAAACGCTTTCAATCAATCGGCGCCGAGATTTGCGTTTCCCTGTCTCCGTGTGTGTGTATCACGAATTTTGTTTTTTCCTCCTCCCGCGTTCGTACGAGGAAATTGTTCGCCGACTCGATGACCCTCCGATGAATCGGTAAAGTCGTTGCTGTTGTTTTGTATTCGCGTGCCACCGATAGCTCGGCGGATACGCGTGCATATTTTACCGGATAATATGTATCGAAGTAACGCAAGCGCGCGATCGGGACAGTACAATGCATCGGTATGCAGAAAAGGCGCTGCAGTCAGGCATATACATGTGAGTATATGTAGGTATAGTTGTGGCGAAAGAGGAAAAGAATGTTGTGTGCGGGGATGGAGGAGACGGAGAACAAGAGCGATGGCCTCTTTGTTATCAAGTCGCTCGCTGCAGAGCAACAGTAGCTGCTAATACTGTGTATACACTGCACCGGCCGTGCGCAGCTTTTACCCTCCCTCCCTTCCTTCCTTTGCTCGCGACTTGTAAACAAACCTCCCCCGCGGCCAGCTGGCGAACTTTAACTACCGCACGCGCTATATACATTATTATACCATTGCTAGTGTAGAGCTTGCATGCCTATTTTGCGCGGTTGTATAATATCCAGTAAGAATTTGTTTCATTTTCATTCGATTTCATGCATCCATAGCAGGCACGATAAAATATGACGGTGATATAATTAACACGGCGTACAAGTATATCCGAGAGCTTCGTGAGGATACATGGATGTTTGTTCGCGATGGATTTGAGCGCCGTATCGGAGCAAAGACTCCCGGCGATTCCGCGGATCGATCGGCGCCGAATCCGCAAAATCAGCGCCCCGCGTATTTATCATTGTTATCTGCCTCGGCGGATGATAACAGATCCGATCGTCCGATTAATCCAGCGGTCCGTCCCCCCTTCGCGCTTGCGCAAAATAAGAGGAAAAACAACCGGACGCGTGAAATTTCTCCTTCCTTCCTTCCTCGACGGCAAAAAGGAGTGCAAGATCATAATAGATCTACCATAGGCGATAATACGCGTTGGTTGTTGGCGCATGATTATTATATGCGACGACGACGCCGGACTTGTGAAGTTTCGATCCCCGGGGGCAGAGAGAGAGAGCGGAGCAGTGCACCGGTGAGCACACGCACACTCTGCCAGCGATTAAAGAGCCACTCGCGTCCGCTCGATTGCACCACCACCTCCTTCTCTCCGTCGTTGCCGTGATACGGGGGGGCCGAATCCCGGGGGGCCCCCGCTCCGCCCCCCCCCCCCCCCCCCCCGCGTATGTACACCCCGCGCCGACATCTGTTCCTCTCTCTCGCGCGTTTCTCGAATTGAACGGGGCCCGAATTGGCTTTACGGGTTAAGTCACTCGTTGCGTAATTCGAGTCTTGGCTCTCCTCTCCTCGTGCACTTTTATACACTGCTGTGCCCGCAGTACTCGCACATACATAAGTGTAACACGTATATAATATGTATGCGTGCGTACGAACGCGTTTTCGCACATTCTGTGTACGGGCAATTTTGCTGCTGCTTCTGTCTGTGCCTTTATATGCATACGTACGCGTACAACTGCCGCGGAATATTATAGTTTCGTCGGTGTACGAAGCTTCGGTGACGCATGGGGTATACAACGGGCGAAGGGTGTGCGTATTTTACGCTGATGGTGCAGCCGGTCTTCTGCGTTTGGAGAAAACGATCATTATTTCGTGCATGAGCTTCTGGAACTGAATTTCGCGTCAAAAATACCTACCGCGCTACGATACTTTCATTTTCCGAGGCGTTTGTCAGCACAGAGCTAAAGGGGTGAACAATCGATACTTTGATCACGACTTTTGAGCCCGAAATCGTTCAACGCCCACGTGCCCAGATGAAATAATTAGGTCAATGATGATAATAATAATAATCGTTCGTGCACCAGGAAGTCGTACAAACAGCAGATCAACCTCTTCTCCCCCGCTCCTCGTGCACGTACAAGCAGTACAACGCACAAAGCGGATCGTAAAGTTTAAAGCGCGAGTCTCGCTCAAAGTGGCCGTGTGTAGTTATGCGTGCGCGTGTGTAAGTAAAGTGAGCTGAAGGAATACAAGTGACGATGCGAGAGCCGTCGTCGCCGTGCCCATTACGCCACCGCACACGCAGCTGCTGAAAAATGTTTCCCTCGCTCCTGCAACTCCGCGCCTCGAGAGGGTAAAGTAAGTAGCATGGCCGGTTAATGCACGCGACGTATGTTTGGTGTATCGAATTAGAGCTGTTGGTGCCAGATATTATCTTCTCCGCCTGCTTGTCGCCCTCTTTCTCGCGTCCGCGGGTCCGATGTGTATTATTAATCACGCAAGAGTATCACGCGCAGCTGAGCTCAGAACCGAGATGCACCGAGTCTCCCTGCGCAATGGGGGCACGAACATTGTTCCGCGACTCCTGGCAAACCGGATCGCCATTCGAGTTGTATGAGATACCGACATTGGGGGTGCGGGGATCAAAGGGCAAAATAACCCAATCACATCTCCAAAGCTCGTTGGAGTAGGCCCCGCGAGTTTATGGATCGGTAGTCTATAATTCCTATATACGATATCGGTCCATTCGCGGAAGGAAGAAGCCGTGGGAGGAGGCTGGGAGTAATTACACACGCGTATAATATACAATATATGCCGTGCAAACACACGCGAGATTTCCAGCTCCATTAGCGCACCCCACCCGCTATGTGTACGAACGGGAAGTGCGAGTAGTATTATTGTGTATAGCTGTCGAGGAGGCGCGCGGGGGGGGGGCGTGTGTCACGAGTATATGTATTATATATATATATATATAATACGCCGAGAGCTCCTCTCGCTTCTCCTCTCCCGCAGCTCCCGCTCTTTGCATGCATAAGTAATGAGCCCCCGCGAGGACACGCGCGCGCGGTTCTGCCGCCGTGATGTGGCGATGGGAAGACTCGATCGCGTTGACGTCTTGCCCCGGAACTCGCGCGGCTGCTGCTGCTGCTCTTCCGCGTGTACAAAACAGTACGTACGAACGTGTGTGGGTGCTTGTATTTTTTTTTCCTCTGCCTCTGTATATGAAACATGACTGTGCGCTCCGTGTGTTCCCTTTGGACGGGTTGTTTGGCTTAGCCGGCGTCGTCGGCGGCGACCGAAGGACGGACGGACGGACGGAGATCGTTTTTTTTTTTCCTGCTCTTTCGTATTTCTTTTCTTCGAAAGACGCATCGGCTGTGAAAAGACGCTGCTGGGCGGGGGTGTTGTTTTTTTTTTTCCTCTTGTGTTGTTTTTTTTTTTTTTTTTTTTCTTTTTCCCGGGTGAAATGGTACACGACTGTCAGGTGCCATGTACTGTTCGTCGTCCCATCCCGCATTGTAGATTTGACGCTCTGATTCGTCATCGGTTAAAATTATGCCCTCTGTACTCTTTTCTTTTTTCAACGCGCGTAATTATAGTCAGTGATTTTATTTTCGCCGTCCGAAACACAGATCAGGTTTACGAGTAGGGTACAGAAATATTCATCGTAGCAGCGCGAGTTGCCGTGCAGCAAAAAAGTAGCCGGTATGCAACTACACGGCTATAGCGCGAATGTTAATAATTGTACGCGATCGCAGGCGGAGAGAGACGTTGTCGAGCATACTGGTCCAACAACACGCATATACATCACTTGCATAAATAATACACGCATACGTGCGCGAGAAAGTATGCGCACAATAATACGCGTGGATGAATCGCTGATAAGAGACACGGCAGAGAGAGAGAGAGAGAGAGAGAGAGAATCGGGTCGTATTTCATTTGCCACGTTTTCCTCGTAAAGACGACGACGCCGGCGACGTTGATTATTATCGCCGTATCGTCGGGTCCCGCAAAGAGTGCGCGCGCGTGCGTAATTTTCCTATGCCCCCGTTTAGGAATTCGGCGATCGAATCGTGCGGCGGCGGCGGGCCCCGCGAATCCGACTCCGCGCTGTTACATAACGCCCACACGCGCAATTAGCCCCGATAAGAAGGCGCGCCGTTTTGAAACTATATATATATATACCATCGGGGTAAATAAAAATCATGTACATGTATAAAAAACCAAGTCGCTCGCGCGAAAGTTTTATCGCTCGGGGGCGCGGAAGGAGGCGCAACTGTGCACACGGCAGCCTGTTGTTCGTCCGACTGTGTATAGAAGTGTATCGTGTTTTTTTTTCTCTCTCTCTCTCTCTCTCTCTTTGTTTCTCGAACCGAACGTTGTAGTTTTTAAGCGCAAGTACTATATTGCGGGCACCTGATTGTCGCAACGGGTCTCACGATTATTATCAGGTAGTGCGCGAGTTTTCGCAGCGCCCAAAGATAACGTTGACACGAGCGACGACGCGAGGGCGTGTGACAATCGATCGGGAGAGTATGGAAATTGGTAAAATCACTCGTTTGGCTGACCTATATACTCTGCAAGATCCTCAAAACCAGCGTCTCTTTTTACATCTTCAGCACACACCACGTGTGTCAATTTGCCTTTCCCAGCTCGGACAAGTATACTGATTTTTCTCCTTCGAAAGAGAGAAAGAGTGTCCGAGGGTAAACTACTTCTTTTGAATGGTGGATAACGGTATACTTGTATGTACACGAACGGAAGGAGCGAGAGTTTCTTTTTCCTCCAAAATTCATTCGGGGACGAGGTGGACGGAGAAAGGTCGTTTTTCGAAACGCACTCCACCTCGAGTCCTTTTCTGGGGAGGGGGGACAGGAAACAACGACCCCAATTCCGTCAAACGAACTTAATCTCCTACGTATATATTTTAGTTTACTGTTGATGGTTGTACGTGGGTTATACAATTGACTGAGCACTTGCAACTATAACTTTGTCTTCACGCTGCACTCGAGCCCCGGAACGCGTCTTATAATACACCGGGCAAAGCTTGCGAATAACAATGCAGAGCTAGAATCCTAAACGAATATATTTATTTTTTCTTCCTCAATTTACCCAACAGACCACACAGCGGCCAATCCACCTCCAAAGATTACAGCAAAATAATAAAAGCTTCTCCCTCCGCCCCCCCCGCTCCGCCCCCCCGACCCCACCCTCCCCCGCCGTTTTTTTTTTTTTTTTTTTTTTTTTCGCTGAACGCTCTCTTCCTCCCTCCGTTGGTGGCGTGCTTGCATACATGCATATAAGTACACACAGTACGCGCGCGCGCGGCGCAGAAGAAGAGTTTACGCTCGACTCTTTCGTCTCGCTCCGGAAGCCAAAGACCCTTTGTACTTGGTGGAGTCCACATGTATATATATAGAGAGAGAGAGAGAGAGAGCTTTGGCTTTAAACAGAGCGCCTCCTCTGGTCGTCGGCGTTTTGCTAATGGACAGTACCTTCTCCTCCTCCTCCCCTTTCGTTCGCGTCGTCGCTCCTTTCTCTCCATTAACAGATCTCCGCGGGCGAAAAGAGAGAACAAGACTCGATGTAACGCCACACACACTCATGATGCGCGTTTATGGCCGCTTTTTCTCGAGCAAAGGAGGTACGTATTTATAATGTGCGTTTTTCGTCAGCATCAGAGAGTCTCGGTACGGTACATAAATATGTATAGTATAACGCGCGGGCACAAAAGACCGGGAGAGATTTTCTTTTTCGAAAAGCCTTCCACTCCCGATTTTTTATTCTCCCATTGCATGCATACACGTGTCCATGCAGATGGGGCGTCTCATTGTTATTCTCTCTCCCGAGAGAGAGAGAGGATCTCGAGAATAGTTAGCATAATATATATTTGATAATCGTATTGAACGACCAACGCAGCAAATCACCGTCGTTATATTATTATTATTATCATACCGATGTACCGATCGATTAATTAGTCCACTCACGGGAAGGACGACTCGCGGCATGACCGCTACTGGTCGTTCCGTTCGATATGTCTACCCATCTCCTCCTCCTCTGCGCAGGTATATGCTGCTACCGGATCGGCTCCTTTCCGCGTACGTATACGTACTTTACGGTTTCTCCGGGTCGGGTGTACCGTTGCCTCCTCCTCTTTTTCTCCTTTCCCCCCTCCCCCCCCCCCTCCGTACTGTAGTTGCATGCCTCCTCTCGTTGTCGCCGAGCTGCACTCGTCCCATTGTTCGGCCGGTGCACGGCAGCACTTAACGCTTCTCTCTCTCTCTCTCGCTACTCCTCTTTCTTTTCGCTGGTGACGACGACGGCGAAGGACGCATAATATACGGACCCACGAGGAGTATATATAGGTACATACACAACATTTGATCTACTTTCACGCCCCCCGGGCTATTAAACGTACGCGCCCGTACGTAGGCATGTACTATATTCACTTACTCCCGCCGCCACAGCCGTACGATATGTCCCCCCCCCCCCCCCCCCCGTCTGCTTCTTCTTCCACGTATATGGTACGTAAGTACGTGATGTTCGCTTTGATGATTCCTCATACTTACACTGCTAGTGCTCCGAGAGGGATTGGCCACCCAACACTTTTTATGAAAATAATTATTCTTTCATGCTCCGATGTTTACTTACAGGTAGACATAGAGGATGCTGAGTGCGTCTCTACCGTGTGACGGAGTTTAATTTTAAAATCGGGTCTATGGGGGAGGATGAGGAGGAGGAGAGGCAGGAGTTAACGAGCTGGATGATCGATCGCCCGATTTCATTACAGCAGTGTTACGTGTTACGTGTGTATTATATAGGTAGATCATATACTTCTACCATCGGCGCCGAGTTTTGTTTTTCCCCCTCTCGCGATTTTTACGACGGATTTCAGTCTCGAGCGGGCGCCCCCTCCATTGTCCGCGGTAACAATTGTGCGCTCACGAAGTTGGATCGTTCCCTTCATCTCCTTCGAATTTGCATCATACCCTCGCTGTCGTGATATTATGTTCATCGTTATTGCATTGGATGGAGAAAGTATTAGCTCGACGTTATTGATTCGCCAATCGTATTCAGCCGGTAATTTTATTACGATGCACCGCAGGTCACCCGTACGTGTAATACAAATACACAGGCACGCGATGCAGCGGTAGGTAAGAAACAAACGTTCACATGGTTTTGTTCCAAGGGCACGCAGCGTATAATACACTGCAAGTACGGTCGTGGCCCGAGAGTTGGTCTTGTTTCTGGAAGCTCGACGTCGGGGAGGGAAAAAAAAGTTTTTCAAATTTACGCGCGAAGAACAGGAGAGCCGAGCGATTTCAACCTGTCACGCGCCGTATATAGACACCGTATATGTGTACGTATCTCGAAATTCGGGGAATCCGGGTGGGTTTACCGCGTACAGTAAAGAAGAGGCGCCGGCGAACTCCCGCAGTGTCAGCGGTCGGTTTAGTGCGGCGCGCATGCATATAGGTATAATACAATGCCGAGTTGCCCGGGGGTGCCGCTGGGAATTTCGAAATTCCCTCTCCGGCGTTTGCTTCCACTCGAGAGAGAGGAGGAGGAGAGAAGGCCCGAGCTTTCGGCCGTTGTATGCGTTACACGTATCATACGAATACATCCGTGTACACGAGGGAGACTCAAAAATCCAAAAGCCGTCAATGTGTCGGCTTGATGCATGAGTGCGGTGGACGAACGGGATTCGACAATCTGCTGAAAAAACACCGTCGCGGATGGCGCGAGCACAAAAAATGTATGGAACTTGAAATAACGCACTTTGATACGTACACGGAGCGACGGAAGGTCGGCCGAGGCCCGGGGGGTGGGCGAGGAGATGGAGTGGGGAGCACGGAAGAAGGCTAGCTATGATATAACTATATATATATACATATGAAAAGGGGAAGGCAGACGGAGGAGGTGGGTGGTAGATGGATAGATAGAGAGAGAGAGTCTCGGGGCGCACTTCCGCGAGCGCGCGCGCGTAATTTTGCCCCGAGGCGGAAGAACCCGGAAGCCGGAAGCGAGGGCGAGGCGGAAGCCGGAGGAGCCGCGGGGCCCGGGAGGCTTTTCTGGCGGAGGGCTCGCTCTGGAGGTCGTTAAGGTCGCGATAAGCCGTTTCTCTTCCGCGCGCTATCTCTCTCTCTCGGGCAGCTCCGCCCGTACACCCGCGCCTCCCCTTTCGCCGGCGCCATTTATCCCGATAGGACGCTTCGGGGGGGGGGCCGAGGTGTATTTTTTTCCCGGCCGACGGTGCTCCCTCTATTTTTACCGCTTTCGCGGAGGAGGTGGAGAAGAGCTACCGAAATATACCTACCCCCGGGCGTTATTTCGCTGGCTCCCCTGCGCGTTCATCGAGCGGGAATGAAAAAAAAGCCGGTGAAAATCTCGCGCGCGAGCCTACTTGACGCGCTGCTACCTGTAGTACGCCCGGGAGGATTAATCGGGTTTCGGGGGTATCGATTCAGAGAATCCGATCATCGATCCCCTGTGCGTGGAAAAACAGAAAAAGCGGCAGTTGCAGCGTAATACTGGAATATACATGATGATGCTGCGGCTTCTGCGAACGATGGCCCATCTTCCGTGGCATTGGGGGCCATCAGCGAAGTTCCGGAGCTCCCTCTCTCGATGTAAGTATATTACGTTGTACGTGCAAGTACGAGTATGGGTCTTACGCATACAGCCGGGCCGAGAGATTTGGCGAGAGACTCGTTTCGGCTCCTTCTCTCTCTCTCCGCGCCGCCGGGGCCACGAGGTGGAGGAGGAGAGGACGGCACCCATACGCGCGCGCCCTTCTTTATTAACTCCTCCTCGGCCCGGCCGGGGGTTCTCAACTTTCTCCCCCGCGCCTCTTGCGCAACACCATACCGAGCCGCTCTGTATTATACCAGCCCCCGATCGGATTTTCTACATTTTTTTTTACAAACGGCACGCCGAGAGCCGGATTTCGCGTGGATTAGCTGCTGCTGCTCTTGCGGAACGTAACGTTCTTGTTGTTTTTTTCCCCCACCTCTCCGGTGCGGATGATGGAGGATTTTAATACCCCGAGAGTGGAAAAATATTTTTCTCGGAGCATCGGGGACGACGGGCGGCGGGCCGAGTCGGGGCTCCCGATCACTTTACTGCACGGCTGTGTTTATGCATATTATATACATTACGCACGGAACTTTTGAAACAGCTCGGCGGCCGCCGACAAAACGGCCCGCCAGCGTCCCAGCGAGCGCATGCGGTAAAACGTAACAGCAGCGAGGGAGGAGTTTTCCGCCCCGGCTCGAGCGATAAAATTAAAATTGAAAGAACGAAGAAGCACCGGCGAGCGGCGCGGAGCGCGGACGGGAGGAGGCGGACGAGGGGGGGAGACGGACGTTAACGGTATACAATACTATACACCGGGCGTCATCAGCGGGCTTGATGAATATTCGTCGCGGCCGCGACGACGAGGAAAGGAGAGACTCGGCTCCGCTGCTGACCATTATAATGTATACACGTTGTAGATGGGAGCCGCGCAAGTCCAGCCTCCGGGCCGTCCGCAGTCTCCTCCGCGAGGTAGGGAGAGCGAGAGGGCGAATAACCGGTCTGTATCCGGACCGGAAGCGCGAGTCCTCCTCTCGCCTCCCTCCGTTGCACGTATGCGTGTGTGTGTGTGTGTGTGTACAGTGGCTGCGCTGCACCTATATACATTACTGTCCTTCGCGGTCATGCTCTCCTCTTTCTCTCCTGCTTCATGCGACTGTGGACTGCGTGTGTGCGGCGGAGAGTGGCTTTTTCTTCGTCAGAGAAGGCAAGTCCGATGTGTACGTATTACATGTACAACCACATCGACGTGGTGGTGGTTTCATCTTTCGACAAAAAGGAGGAGGAGGGCACGAAAAACGGAGCAAAAGAATAAGGAGGAGGAGGAGGAGGAGGAGGGAACACTTTGCTCCTCTCGGCGGATACGATGGATGGCATCCGGTCCCTCTCTCTCTCTCTCTCCACCCTCCCAAAGAATGCAACGAGAGAATGAGCCCGAGCTGCCTCTGATGTCCTCTCCCTCTCCGCGGTCTTCCCTTTCCGCTCCCTCCTTACGAGCGGGCCGATCTCTCCCGGTCTTTCTCCGTATTTTCGCGCTATATATTATACCGGTATATATTTTACCTTCTTCCCAGCAGTATAGTGTACAGGGCGCATGATGCACCAATAAGTGTCTCTTCTCTATACCTGTGTTACACTCCTTGCGGATGACTTTTTACTAATCCGGGAGGCGAAGCACTACTGCTGCTGTTGTTATTGCTGCTTCTTGCTCCATTGCATCATAATAATATTACATGATACAGCGTACGGTTACAGATATCGTTGTGCATGGAAGTATAAGCTTCCTCGATCTCTCTTTTTGTTTCGTCCTTCTCGCGTGTACTCCTCTCTCCTTTGACCGGAGGTATAAGGGCGACCGCGTATATCCTCCCTCTTCATCGTCCTAGCTTCGTTTGAACGTGCGGTACATGCATGCGTCGGGTGGTGCAGCTATTCACACGGACGGCAGGCGAGTACCGCAGTTGAATAGTTTTGCAGTCTATTATACTGCTTTCCCTTCTTTCAGCCGTTTTTTTTTTTTTTTGCGCCTTCCTAGGGCGCTTATCGTCAGGAGATGCAGGAAATCTTCGACGGGGGGATTGGTTTGATTGAGAGACGCGGGAAGAACGGAAGATAAGTTTTGCGGTCGTTGGATCTTTTTATCTCTTGTCTTATTTGGTTCTTTTAGCTCGTGCGTTTTTGACGTTGTAGGTATACTACCTTATACTCCTTATACTTACTTCTCTCCCTTCGCCTCGACAATAATGACAGTAGCAAACAACAACGACGACTGCGCAACTCTTTTGCCCGCATAAATGAATAATTATATGCGGTCAACAATAATCGAGCTTACTTCCTTGCTACAATAATGCATCCGTCCATGATTCCACGATCGTATACCCAGTTGAAATAATAATCCAATAGTTTTTTCAACGATGTGACAATACACTGTCGGATAATACGGACAAAATATTCTCGTGGCCAAAATTGCGTTAAAAGAAAAAATCTTGCACCAAGCGAAATGATTCGGTTACATCATCCTCGAACGCTTGATTACCAACAATACCATTCTGCCGTTGCTTTTACAAAAATATACAAAAGTTTGAACAACGCGCTGTCCCAACAACAGACCCGCCGAATCCCCCTCCCCCCAAACGACAGAGAGCGATCAGAGCCAGCCTTGAAAGACGAGCGCGAGTGCGCTGCGGTTATAAATAACCCGCTCCCGGAACAAAACGTCCCGCGGAGGAAAATCTTTGTCTCGCGCGCTCGCAGCAGTAGGCCGCGGGTGCCGACCCCCTCCTCCTCACCTCCCAGACGACTCGGTCGCGATATTTGCCCATCGGAAGGGAGAGAGAGAGAGAGAAAGATCAAGAGTAGGGGGGGGGGGACGCACACGCGGGGCGATCTATTATCGGAGCCAGGCACGCGGACGACGACGTTCCCCGGTTCCCCCCGAGCGGCAGCTCTAGCCGATGCCCCCCCACTACTACCAGTTCTCCTTCCTGAAAGCAGAGCGGAGCGTCAAACGGTGGTTTCACGCTGCCGGGGATAAAATATGTATGTACTTGCCCACCAACGCGTATAGCCAATCCCGTTTCGAAGTACGATATACACATGGGTGTACAACTCAAGTTCTTTCCATCACGCATCATCCGCTCCGCTTCTGCCGACACAGTGCACCACCACGTTGTGTACATACTTATTATAAGTATACCCTGCATCCTATGATAATCGGCAATCGGCATCGTCGATTTTAAATGCATTTTAACGAAAATCACTAGCCGGGACGCTCCGCACGACACACGCACACTATATTAATAATAATTTAATTTGGTACAAGAGTCATGCCGCAGAAGCGCACCGGCCGTCCATCCACAGCCAGCCAGCGAGCATGAAAATAATTAGCTCTACTTGTATTGTATGTATATACACGTATGACGCTGGCGTGTAAAGAAGGAGGAGTGGAGGGAGGAGGAAATCAGAGAAGCCCGGAGAGGCCGGACGGACGCCCCGGAAAATTGGCACCGGGCTTTTCGCGCGAGTGTCGTTGGCCCGAGCTCTCCTCCTCCTCCTCCTCCTCCTCCTCTGCAGCTCATCATCCGGGTCTGCGTGGTCCGGCCGAGACGGAAGTAACGGCCCGTTTGGCAGGTGCACAAATAATCCGAGGGGAGCGGTACTTACCCATGCGTGTATACGTATATAGCCGATTCGCGAGCTATGTACGTGTATTATAGTATAATAATAGCCGCTGCGGAGAGTCGCGCGAGAAATAGAACGCGCGCCCCTTGGCCCGCGGGCCGGAAAGGAAAGGGGGAGCCAGCCCTTCCTTTGGTATTGTAACTATACTCTTCGTGACCCCCCACCCCCCCCTTTTTCGCGTGATATAGTTCCTCGATGTCATCGCTCCGCGGCGAACCGAAGAAATTTCGCCGCGCGCGTCCTGTCGATCGTCGCTCGATCCGTTTTCTCCTTTCTTTTGTTCGTTCCACGCACCTTTACGTACACTTATACCGTACACGCAGCGAGCGTACGTTGAAAGCCATCGTACAGTCTGCTGAATTTTAACAGCAGCGCGTGGGGGGGGGGGGACGTATCAATTTATAGCCGCTCCCCGAGAGCGTCTCTTTTCGTTGATTTCGCGCTAAAGTCCGCCGCCGCCGCCGCGGCTGGCCTACTTAGCGCGCTCCGCCGTCCGTCTTATTGCGACTTATCGGATTTTACGTAATTCTGCCGACCGCGACGCGACGATGAATCTGATTATTGTTGCCGTATAACACAACCTACCCAACTCGGTTACACTCGAGCTTATCGGATTTGTAGAATCGATCGTGCGCGATGTGTATTGTATAATACACGTACGACGTACGGGGCGCGATAAGAAATAGCCGACCGACCGAGCGTTGGACACCGGGAATCGTAGCCGAGTTGCTCAAACTCCCCTCCATTCGATTGTGTGTGTTTGTGAGTGGGGGGGGGGGGGCGTGATGATCTTTACGACGCGTGTAATGTTTTGTAGGCACTTCGAACGTGCGCTGTGTGTTGAAAATGAAGCAGCCATTATAATTACTTGTGTACAGGTGTACATGGTGTATCCGAAGGGACACTTTTTTAGATCCTGCGCGCTGACATATTATGTGCTGCAACAGCTTGTCCTTACTTCTTGTGTACCATCGAGGGGCATTGCAAAACCATACGGTCAAATTTAGTTCAGCGCTTACCGTGATATTGATAAACTATTCATTCTCCCTGCTGTTTTTGTTCGTGTCCCGTGTACAGAGAAGGAGAACAATCACTCCTATCGGGTGTTCAACGACGACGAGCAAACGGCAAAAACGTGCACGCATCAGCAGCGAGTGTCTTTTCCTTCTTGTCGTTGTACTCTGCTTCCTCTTCTTCTCCTTCCTCCCACAACGCGGGAACGAGGTATTATAGACGACAACGGTATAAGAAAACGGAATTTGTCGAGGGGCTGTCCACGTGATTTAAACGATTTAAATCACGATTAAATCATTATTAAAAACTCCATTTTTTTTTCAAGAAACATTGTATTATATTGCTAGGCTAAAAATTTACGGTATAAATCATCCTTGTAATGATTTTATATGATTTAACAACGATATAATTGTGATTTGAATTTTAAATCACATTAAATCATAAATTTTTAAATCACGTGGACAGCCCGATAGTATAGGGGGAGCATCCGAAGAGAACTGCGCGGAAGAGGAACGCGGAACGCGAAAACGTCACGCGCTCGGGCGCGCGAGGGAGACAAGTGTGTAAAAATAGCAGCGGTGTATATAGCAGCTGCGGGGGGTGCAATAATTATAGCAGAGGAACTGGCTCCTTTATTTTGGTCGGAAGAAAGGCCGCCGGTATAGCTGGCGAGTTAGCTCTCGACGCGCTCGGAATTTTCGGCTATTTCTCCCGATTTCGAGTCTTGAGGTTGAATCGTCGCGGTAACACGCTCGGGCGCGCGCGCTGATGCGTGAGGTATATAATTAGGCCTTTTCCTATACATATAATTGCTTTCGAGTCGTGGGATCGCTTGAATATTTATAGCTCTTCACTGCCCCGATGCTGCTGTTGATGTACGTGTATGGGCGTGCTAGACGAGGAAAAGTGTTGGGCGAGGGTGTCCGGATGACGATGAGTTTAGTCGTGGGTACTTAAATGTTAACAATCGATTTATAATAGGGTACCTATATACAGCGATGGGGATGGACTGATGAAAATCGATGACAATCTGGTCGTTAGATGTCCAGCATTTTTCAATATCAGAACAGTAATTTGTACCATTACATTTTCTGAACGAGCAATCATGAACAAAATAATTTCTATGACATCATACGATTATTTTACCTATTATGAGCTGTAGCTTTGATATTTCAACGTTTCATTTGTTCTAGTGCGTACGTTACAAATGACTTGTGCGGATGGTAATCGTTACAAAAGAATTCTGTTCGACGTGCAAACCACATGTTTACCGCGCTTCCTTTCTATTCTTTATCACAACACCAATTGGCTTCTCCGTCATATTACAATTATCGACAATTATTTTCAATTTCGAACCGAACAGCAGCGGTGCCAGTAAAAAAACTTGACGACAAAAAAGCCTATTTCCGAGACAGCGCTTTCTTTCCAACAATGAATTCGAGAGATTACTACAGACATTTAACATACAGTTCGAACGGACTTTTCCCACCCGTTTCGAATCAAGCCTAATCTCCTCCGAATCTCCAAACGGGCCGCTCTAATCATAGACTCGGAAGAAGAAGAAGAAAAAAAACCCCGAGAAAAAACACGCACGCAACAATAACACGAGAGCACAACAGCAGAGAACAAAAAGAAACCGCCCGGCC
>JAPYYV010017099.1:0-19415 GCA_030522625.1 Copidosoma aretas | reverse complement strand
ATATATACTGATCCTAGACTTGGTGCAGAGAGTGAGGGAGATGAACGATGTAACGCTCCGATTATTTGCAGATCTCATTGCGCTGACGGACTTTGCACCGTCGGCGATGGAGAACTATGGGCTCATCACGTACCGCGAGACCTCGATCCTGTACGACCCGCGCGAAACCTCGACCGCGGCCAACGAGTGGGTGGCCGTAGTCGTGGCCCACGAGCTCGCCCACCAGTGGTTCGGCAACCTCGTGACCATGAAGTGGTGGAACGACCTCTGGTTGAACGAGGGGGCCGCTAGTTTCTTCGAGTACAAGGGCGTATCGTTCATATCGCCCGAGTGGAGCATGATGGACCAGTTCATCCTCGACAAGATACAGCCGGCCCTCGAGCTCGACGCCCTGGCGAGCAGCCATCCGATAAGCGTCCCCGTCAAGGATCCCGCCGATATCGAGTCCATCTTTGACACCATCAGCTACAACAAGGGGGCCTCGGTACTCTACATGCTCGAGGGCTTTCTCGGCGAGGACATTCTTAGGGCCGGGCTCAACGACTATCTGGTCAGTCACGCCTACGCCAACGCGGACACGAACGATTTGTGGTCCGTATTCACCAAGCACATCAACCGGACCTTCGACGTCAAGGTAATTGTGTCCATATTGTGACGGACGAAACGAAAAAATCCACACATTGGTGGTGGTCTATATAATTGTGTGCACATGTTTGACAGGCCATAATGGACACGTGGACCCAACAGACGGGATTCCCCCTGATAACGATATCGAGGGAGGGCAGCGTGATAACCGCCTCGCAGAAGCGCTTCCTCGTTTCGCCGTACGAGAACGACACGGAACTCCTCAAGCCCAAGTCCCCGTACAATTACAAGTGGTACGTGCCCCTGAGCTACTACACAAACAGGGAGCCCCAGGACGTACAGAACGTTTGGATGAACATGACGGACGGTAAGTTTTATTACAATTATATATTTACAACCCATTAGAAATAAATCCTTGGGATGAACAAGTGTATATATGTATATATATACTCATGATGTGTATCGCTATCGATGCACCAGTGACGTTCGAGGTCCCGGCCGAGGTCGAGTACATAAAGTGCAACGTCAACCAGACGGGCTTCTACCGGGTCTCGTATCCCGAGGACATGTGGTCGACGATAATCCAAACCCTCGGCCGAGAGCACGACAAGTTCAGTCCGGCCGACCGAGCGAACCTCGTCGACGACGCCTTCACCCTCTGCGAGGCCGGTGTCCTCAACGCCTCGGTGCCCCTGCGGCTATCGCTCTATCTTCTAAACGAGCGCGACTACGTGCCCTGGGCCACCGCTCTCAACTACCTGCACTCGTGGAAGGAGAAGCTCAGCGAGAGCTCGGGCTACAAGAGCTACATCGCCTTTCTCCGCAAGCTCATGACCCCCGTGACAAAGTTCGTGGGCTGGAGCGACGACGGCTCGCACCTCAAAAAGTATGCTTTGTACACATGTAATAACGTACCTACTACATGCATGACGCAAGTCCAAGATCGTGAGATCCAATTGCCTGTCTTACAGACTACTGCGTATCTCGGTGCTCCAGTCTGCCGTGGCCCTGCAGCTTGATGAGGTGGTCAAGCCGGCGAGGAGACTATTCGAGGACTGGATGCTGCGGAACAAGAGCATAGCCCCGAACATACGGGACGTCGTTTACGCGGCCGGGGTGAAGTTCGGGGGCCAGAACGAGTGGAACCATTGCTGGGAGACGTACCTCAAGACCCAGTTCCCGAGCGAGAAGCGGATCATGCTGCAGGCCCTGGGTGCGACAACTGATCCCTGGCTGCTGCAGCGCTACCTACTCCAGACGCTGGACAGGAACCTGGTCAGGCCACAGGACGTCGAGGCGGTCGTCGCGGCGGTAGCCAAGAACCCCGAGGGTAAGCTATTGGCCTGGAGGCATCTCAAGGCCTACTGGCCGCACATACAGGGACTGTTCGGCAACGGCTCTCTCACCATGGGCGGCCTCATACAGGTCGTTACATCGGACTTCTTCACCGAGTACGACCATCACGAGGTAAGTACGCTTACTTTTTCCTTCTCCATCTGCGACATGACCCCATCTGACCGCCGGTCGAGAAACGCTATTGCAATAAGGGTACGGTTGTTAAAACAAAGCATGCAGTAGCAAAAAAATTGCCCTCCAAACATTTCCCGGTAAATCCATCATAGAAGCCATGCATATCATAGACCGTGTTGGGTATGCCGCAGGTCAAGGAGTTCTTCAAAGACATCGACGTAGGCAGCGGCCAACGGATGTTGGAGCAGAGCCTCGAAACAATAAAGTTCAACATCCACTGGGTGAAAGAAAACGCAGACACGATAAACGAATGGCTGAAGAGCGCTTCGAGTGAAAGCAAGTCGAGTTAATTTGCATGAGAATTTGGGATCCGTAAGTTTTGGTGATTGTCAATATATAGTGTGTGTGTGTGTGTGTGTGTATGTGTGTGTGGGCGTGGGGGTGGGTGTATGTTCCACGATGCTCGACTGTACTGCACACGGATGTATGTATTTGTGCGTGGGTGTGTGTTTTGTGAATGAAATACGTGATTCTGATGAAAATGCGGTTCGCAAAATTGTGACATTCTTAAACCATCTACTGTACCTATGACGTCGTTTTTGAAAGTCATTAGAAACAGATTGCTGGTAACAGCGTAAAAATTGTGCGAGGTAACTAAAAACAAATGTTGATTGACAGTGCGTTTATAAACGTGTGCTACTTATAGAGTATAAGAAAAAAAAAAAAAAGTAAAAGCTACGAGAAAATTCGATAAGCTCGTTCGTTATTCTTGAGAGGCTAATTCGATTGAGATGAAAAATTCAAATAAGAGAGATTATCAATACAGATAAAAGTAAACAATTGAGATTTCGCGAAAATCAAGTCCAAGCAAATATTTTAATACGTCGAATGTTGCAAAACGTGAATAATATTTATATGGTGATGCAAGGCGACGATATATGAATGTAGCTTTGTGCGGTGTGCTTAATAATGCGTGTAAACTTAATAATACTTATAACGATTAGAGTAATAATAATAATTGAAAATAACTATGCCTAAACGTAAAATCCCTCCCGAAGAATATTTTTTAGCCACTATGCACGTGTTTATGAGTTTTTTTATTTTCAACTACTGTACCGTAAAACAAAACATATGAATTTAAAAAGAAATTTATAATCTTTCAAGCTTACGTACTTTTTTTTTTCCATAAGGCAGGAATGGTAACCCAAGTGCCGTATGTATGGAATCCCATATTTACGGCCTCATTTTCACGGTTTTACAAAGTAATGCAAAAGTAACCATACAGTTTTTTTGTTTTTTGTTACCAGCAGTATGCTAACAAAAATCATGCATGTACGTATAGTTATAGTGATTTACACAGCCATATCAACGCATATTATAAATAATATCAACACATGTTGTGTTAGCACATTTCAAACTCTAAGAATTTTGTATTCTAAAACTTCCGAGAAAAATACGTAAGAACATTTTCTAGCTATTTTAATCGACGGATTTATAAAACTTTTGGATTTCTTCTAATGGGCTAGTCGAAATAAAATGTACGTCTAATTAGCTTGTCGACTGGACAATGCGCCATCTTAATAATATATACATATGCTAACACTTTCACTCATGCAACAAGAACTGATTTTTCTGGTCTCACAAAAAAATTCCACATCTACAAAATCGAAAATGTGCCATCCCTGTTTGTAGGTATATTATTTTTGGCACAATGTGCATTTTTTACGCAAGGTTGTATTGTATTAAAATTATAATAATTCAAAATAATCTACGGAAATATATATACATTTATATGTATAAATGATAATATTCATCTTGAAAAATTTTATAATTTTCTACCGTATCACTTAACCATTAATTATTGAAGAAAATAAGAATCGATCAAATTCAATTACATTAAAAGTCGTTCCCTGTTATTATATTAAGAATGCACTTTACCTAAAAATTTAAGTTTTTGATGGTATATAAACTAATCCGATCCTGTAATAAAATACTTGCCAACACCAATGTTATTCTTAATCGACGTTATGTCAATAACAATATTGATAATTAAATACAATCATCTCAATAGTTACTACTATCATTATTACTTTTTACACTGAATACTCGCAAATGGTTGCATTATTGAATCTTCGCAAAGAATTATCGAAAGTTATTAGAGTAAATTTTCGGAATAAAGTTGTTTGTGACAAAAATGATAAAAAACTGTGAATAAATCCTACGCCGTTGAAAAAAGACAATTCAAAAGTAGGGTACAGATTGAATCTGTGAAGCGCTGAATAAAACGCAGTATGATAAGTCAGCTCGTATTTTTGTTTCACAATCACTTCTTGTACTGTCTTTTTAAAAACGTTATCTATTGTCATTTATGATTGTAGTAAAGAAGCGTGTACTACTGAATACGATTTTCGATTTAGGGACTGATAACAAATTTAACAATGAGTCAAAAAGATTATTGATGACAAGTGACTTCTTCCTAAAAGTAAAAGGCAGAAACTTAAAAATTTAAAACACATTTTTTTCTTACGCACAATAACAAGGGAGCGGTTGGTCTCAGACGCACAGTAAAAAAAATACGCACTGTAAATATATGAGCAACTTTGTAAAATGATGATAATTAGTGGAGCTTTCATAAACAGAAGTATTCAATCTTAAAAATCGAAAGTGTTTTTTTTCTATATTCAAAGACAGTGAGTACATGAGTACTCTACCAACATTATTATTTTTGGAAATTAAAAAGCATACATATACGAAACGTCATGTATTCCTTTTTATGGGTACACGATACTAGTATAAAAAAACCGTTTGATGAAAGCTCCACAGAACTATTGCGAATTACGAATAAATTGACGCACACAGTAAAAACAAAATATATATATAATACTATTTATATATATATAAGAGAGATGAAAAAAAAACTATAATCTTAATCTTTGCCATTGAATATCTGTAAATAGCCTATTTTTTCACTGAAACTATACATGAAATGAGAGTCAAAATAAAAAAGAAATTTCCTCATTGAAAATCGTTGATGTAAGTAAATGTGCATGAGTGCATGAGTGACATTAATAATACACACAAACAGGGGCCGTGAAACTGAAAGAGGGAGCAGCTTGAGTTCGAGCCCCCCACCTGTTCAAAATCAATTAGCCAAAATAAAATAAAGTGTAGTATTATCGTTTACAATCTATGTTTGCAATCTGAAAAAAGTAAGGATGCGATGGTGTGCAATGAGATAATGGTACAAGCGAAATAACGCGGATATTCACACGTTAATAATGAACACCAGAGAAAGGATTTATTATTATTATTTTTTTTTATTATTATTATTATGATGATGTATAGTATTAATAACAGTAGTTAAACATGTAAAAATCAACTAGTATTTTGTGCAAGCATAAAAAAATACAAGGTGGAGGAGTTCTACGTATTGATTGAGATATTCATATACACACACACGTCATGAATATGACATGTAGTTTGAAATCAGTTTAGAACTTTCTGTTAAATTACAGCTAATTTTTAAGAAACTATTAAATAATTCTCTATTAATTATTAATCTTATATTAATATTATTACAAGTAACAGAGTTTTATATTGATTATCGGGATATTATTATTAATTTTTCAGATAATTTGATTCCAATAATTAATTAAAGCGTAGTAATCCCATCGGAAACGCCAAAAAAATTTAATATGCACTACAAAGAAAAAAGGATTTTAGATAAATCGATAATACGTGGGTGAAGTTTGAGATTGACAGTCTCTGAGCAGCATTAGCACGAACTTATTCACTAATTAAAACAAATACGAGTTTCACAAAAACACGTCACAAAAACTAATTTTAAAAACTTTGACGAAAATTACACTGATTTTGTCAGGACACAAACACAAATCTGTAATGTACGAGTCTTCGTAAGTTGTGTCGATAATGTATGAACATATAAAGAAGTGGTTAATGATACAAGTAATTACATGAACGATGAAAAATAAACAGTGCTGTTATCGAGAATGTACATACAGACATACATACATACATACATTTAAATATAGATTATATGTTTGTAAAGTAAACCACTTTGTAGTTTCATTCACTTTCATTCAATCCCTTTATTATAAAAGAACACTTATTCATGATTTTAAATACGTACTATAAAACTGCATTGTCATTATTGTCTCGGTATGGTTCAGTACTCTGCCTCAGTGGCAATTCCACTTTGGCCATTGCATGAGGGCTCTGCTAATATCGACTAATGTACATATATATATATATATATATATACATACCTACTTGAAAGGGGTTGGTCAATTGGTGCAGCGATATATGAACGTATGGAGAAATTAAAATGTCGCGCCTCGTAATTAGCACATTGCAAGTCGCAATCACAACTATTCAACAAAGAAAAAAATGTCTAAATGAAAGTATAAACTCTCATGAATACATTTGAATTGGTTTATTTTATTTCAGTCCATACATTATTTTAAATATTACATTCGATTCGACTCCATTTATTTTGATGCATTGAATCGAAATGTTCTGCTTACCAAGCTAAGTGCTAACCCTTTAATTACAAAAAATTTATGCAAAAAAGATTAAACAGTACTATGTTTCTATCTACAAAAATTGTATTAGGATTTTGTGATTTCATACCCATATTCATAAAGGCAGGAGGGAAAAATCGGCTGATTTTAAGAGGAATGACCGGAGGACAACTATTGATCAGAGTTTAGCATATTAATTTGATTTATTATTGTTTCTCACGGGTAACTTATATTTATATATATATAGTCTTCGCAATAACATGCTGTATCCAAGGCACTCATTGCAGCAGTCAGGCTTCATCCCTTTGAATTGCATGTACAAGAGTTCGCAACGATAATCGTTTTCTGAACTGCGTATGCAGAAAGTAAATAACGAAAAAATTAATAATGAATAAATAACTCTACTCTCTGGGATGACGTAAAGAACTTTCAAGCCGTGGGATGATTTTTCAATATTTGACCAGCTGCTTCATTCATCGGTCCGAGAGAGCCATCGGCTGGTGAGGGGAAAGCGAAAAATCGGCGGAGTTACAACTTACGCTACAACGTGTCACCGAGGGACGACGAAAGAGGAGAAACAGTCCGGTGACCCGCGTTGGACGTAATAATAATGATAAAGATGATGATGATAATAATAATGTGCGTGCCAATAACGATGGAGGAAAATACAATCAAGATGATCCGATCGTCAAGTGAGTTTTTTTTCGCCGCGAGCTTCCAGCGCCGGCACTTGGGTAGTATAATATGTATATATATGTAATATAAGCTCGGATGAGCTACATACCGTGCGGTGTAACCACCACCACCGGCACTATACGCCGTCTTCGTTATCTATCGCTCAGCTGCTGTTCTCGCTTCCACTCGTGCACAGCCACCTCGTCGCGATCGGCTCTGTCTCTCTTTTTTCGCGCTCGTTCGCGTTGTATTATCGCTCGCGTCGCGGCAATCGCGACTGTATGTACGCTGTGCTTGCAGCGCGTGTGCGAATTCATGCGATCCGATCGCGCGCGAGGCGAGTTTCCGAACTACGGGAGCTGCACCGCGGATCGTGCGCGTATTATTATGCAGGTACCTTGTGCATCGTAAAAATAATATATTCATCGTTGGGTGCATGTGTGCGCGACAGACCGCGTGTATATGCTTACTTACTTATAACATCGGCCGGACGGTATAATATCGTCTCGCGAAATCGCAGACAGGCGTAATATACAGTGCGGTGTATGTAATACAGAAATAGCGTTCGTCAACGCCGAGTGATAAGGCCGCGAGAATCATCCCTGCTGTCACAGTTATATTATACCTACTGCAGATCGCAACAAGTGTATACATATATATACATATATATATATATTACGTCGCGCGGCTGCGCTTACACTTATAACATGTACTTCCAACAGGCGCACAGATAGTACAGTTCGGTCGTTCTCGGGTGCAGCGGATATTAGATCCTCGTTCATCGTAAAGTAATATGCGGGCCGAGCTGTGAGCTACGCCTGATGAGGATATAATGCAGCTGGTGGAGGAGAATTTGCCGAGGATGCGGCCGCTCTCGCCTACCGCGATGTCGGCTCCCTGGAAGCCCACCGCCGTCACCAACGTCGACGAGGTCAGTTCGCGAAATCACTCTGTGAGCCTATACCGCGATTGGTCGTCAGTTCTCGAAGCATAATAGTGAAAAAAAAAAAAAAAAAATTTCAGAACGCGCATAAAATCTTACAGTTGGCGGGGGGGGGAGCAACAGCCGGCGGCGGGAAGTGAGTATGCGGGTCCTGCGATGTTTTTTTTTTTTTTTTTCACTATTATGCTTCGAGAACTGACGACCAATCGCGGTATAGGCTCACAGAGTAGGTAATCTCTACATCGAAGTGTGTAATTAGAGATGACGAACAAACACTTGTTTCTTTTTTTTTTCCTCAAAAGTTTGACAGCCGTGCGATCGTGCACGTGTGTATCTTTCACCCCCTCCCGTTCCTTTTTTCCTCTTCTCGCTCTCTACGCGCATATTTTTACCCGATTCGAAGCCCAAGTGTAATAACAGACCGGATTTTCTTTGACATCGTTAAATGACAAGAGCTCGAGATTCTTTGTGCTGATAAAAAATTTCACCTGTCGCTTTAAAGCCTCGCGTATAATTTTAGTCGACGTGTGCTTGCGGTGTCGACAGTTGAATAACCGCCAAGTGTTTATATGCACGTGTGCGCACAAGTTTTCAAAAGATAACGAAACAATTAACACTAATTCGCGACTGTTGAAGCGTCCGCTCATAGACGGTATATGAATAATTTATTGACAAAGATCTGCCAAATATTTGAATCCATCAAATATACTTAGTTAGGTCCGCATGGAAAACAAAAATCGGTATCTCTTGTGCTTTCTTTCTGAGCTAGCGTAGTAAGTTATACGCTAAACTTGTATCGCGCGTGAGATTTTTCAAACTGCAGGTATCAGTATGTATGTGTGTATATATATATATATATATATATAAACATTTTCTGTACGCTTTCATGCGCGAAAGACAAAATCAGCTGGTTAAATAAAAAATATTCAAATTAAAACAAATCGCGCTTTGCGCGGTCGTCGTAGTTTTTCTTAGATACAAATTTTCCATCCGACGATTGCTATTAATAGATGCCTTTTTTATCGGGTGACTTTTTTATTGACAATCGGCATCGACGCATAGTCGCTATCACTGATGCACAATCGGTCGGACACATCGTAGTGAACATTTATGGTTTTTTATTAAATTTTATTACAAAAAATAATACTCTATTTACGGTAGATTCGCGGTAACAATTGGAACAACTTTTCTGGGCACGATCAATTATACTGTATACACCACATGCCTTTATTCGAATAATATACGTTGAGCTGATACAATACTCCAGTATATTCATCAATAGCAGTTCTATTTATAACGGAAAGATGAATAAGTAGATGTACATGGTCAACGTTTGGTCCATCATATTGTTACGTCCAAGCAACCGTACTAATTTTATTTACCAAGGGGGAACCGATCTCGCACAAAAAATCACAATAGGTACAAGGTACAATTTGAAAAACTCTCATCAGCTGAACCGAAATAAAAAAAGTGAATCGCACCCATCACTTTTTTACGTAGACTGAACAGTGCCGTTAAAAAAAAAATATAAATCCATGCTATATTATATGTATAACGACTAAAGTTGTCAGATTCTACTTTGTCGATATTTGTCGGTGTGATAGATTTACTGTTTCACAGCTCTGGTTTGACGAGGCACTTGATACTTTAAAGAGTCGCATATGTTAGAAAAGGCCTCAATTTGTAAAAATTATTCTAGTTGCCTGATGAGATTTTACAGTAAACAGATCACATAATACGAAATAAGGGTACTTATTGTGTAGAAAAAAAATTATTTTATCAAAATTGCAATATTGCGTAAGTGTAAAATGTGTATTTCTTCAACAAGTCAATTAAAACATAGAGACTTTTTTACTTCTCGTTCGATTTTAATTTTTCGAAAGTAATTTTGTTCCTTAAACTATTGCCAACAACTTTACCGATTTGAATTTTAAAAATATTAAATGTATACAATTTTAGGTCTAAATGTTTATCCCCCAAAAATTTAAAACTAACAACAATTAGAACTAGATTTTTGAACACTTTACGTTTTGAAAATTTAAATCGGTAAAGTTTAGAGCAATTTTTCAAGGAATAAAATAAGCTTTGGAAAACTGTAATCAAATGAAAAATAAAAAAGTCTCTATGTTTTGAGTGACTTTTTGAAAAACTGACAGTATGCACTTGTGCAATATTGCAATTTTGATAAAATAATTTTTTTTCAACACATCAACTAACCTTATTTCGTAATGTGCAATCTGTTTCTTGTCAAATCTTATCAGGTAACTAGATTAATTATCATAAATTAAGGCCTTTTCTAACATATGAGACTCCTTAAGTTATTATTGAAAACCTGTTCGTATGAACTTCTGTACGTGAAATGATTATTATCATGGGCGCTATCTGAATTCCTTTTATGTTTCAAACAGCGCAGAAACTACAATGTTTACAATACTTATCGTAAAATACAACCTTTATAAATTCATAAAAAAAATTCTTAATATCAGCGGAATAATAAAAAGTATGTTGATGATAATACCAAATCAATACATAGAATACGATATTTTTTTTAGGAAAGACACGAGACTATATAAATATGCTAATCAATTAATTATTAAAAAAATAATTGTCAATACTTAAATTTCTTCGATCAATTAGCAGAGCACATGATTGTGTTTAAAAATATAATTACAAGTTTATTCGAGCCCAAAGTATCTGCCACAATATAATATATATCATATTTACATGTGTATTAAATACTTGCCCGTAGTAGAAAATTTTCAAAACGATTCTTTCTCAACAAAAAAAATAGAAAAATTAAATAATAGGCGAAATAAATGTTTAATGAATCTTATAAATAATTTTGATACAAGCTTTTAGATACGATTGCTTTCTAGCTGGGTCTTATATTTTCGCCGGACAATTTTTTGTCTTGACTAGTATTAATAGTAAGCCACTCATCCACGAAGGAAATTGAAAATTAAATGTTTGTGTCAATTGTTAATAGAACCTCGAATTTTACTGATTAGGTAGCGACTGAATTCTAACGGGTAAACCTTATTTTGACTGTAGTCAATATTCATTGATTCATATTTTAGAAAGTACCAAGATAATTGTAAGTATCACATGCATGAGATGAAAAAACTCTGAAGCAGATCGATCAACTGTAAGGATGTTTCTATCGAATTCGTGCTATTAAAAGTCAGAGTTTTATATATTACATATTAAGCCACCTCCATTCAAGTAGTTATGTTGATTTTTTGTATGTTTACTATATGTATGATAAATAGTATGAATAGCTCTTAAAGATGCGAAATTTAAAACATCGGTAATAATCATGCTGTACATATTCCACGTAATTATGAGATAGGACACTGTGTTTTTGTATTACTATTGCGGGTATTTAGATTTTTATTTTTTCATTTATTCTTCGTTCCCTCAGGGGTAGATAATAATTTCCACTGTTTCAAGAAGACCCCTTTTTAGATGCACCTACACTTGATGCCATAAGTAATAAGTACACCCGTTACTGTCGACAGAATAACTCTTGATCTGATTGGTTGAGTCTAGCTAAGAGCGGAAAAATTTAAAAACAAGATTTTGAAAAATTGAATAAAAAGTAATTTAAATTAAAAAAGTTAAAACTAATTGTTATAAAATAGCTAATCATTTTTTTTTTTTTTGTTAAATAATGGAAATTAATGTGTTTGGATAATAGTTGGGGGTTGGCGCGCGAAGCGCGCAGGGGGCGGAGCCCCCTAGTTTACAAAAGTTTCGAGTATAGTTTTTTCTATAATGTTCAAATTGAATGAATTATTTGGTTGACCATAAAAAATAGAATATATTATGCGCTAGGGATATCATATATACATATTTACTCTTTAAAATGTTTTTCCTACTTCGAGCGTTTTTGAGAGGCTGGTGTGCCCTCGGTAGGAAAAATAGCGTTCGCACCGTATGTGCATCCGACCAGGGGGGGGGGGGGTCCCAACGGTCCCTCGGGCGTTGCTTCGCAACCGCCCTCGGGCCCAGGGGCCGCCCTGGAGAAATGCACATTTGTGACGAAAACTACTATAGCAGTTAAGTGTTTCATCGATGAAGTGTTCGTAAAAACATATAATGTTTTAAAATAAAGTTTTTAAGTAGTTTTGATTTAATAAAATATAATAATTATAGTTTCGTATCATGCAATTATATTTTATTCAAATTACAAGTAAAAGTAAACTTTTAGTACAAGTAAAAGTAAACAATAGGCAGCCTTAATAGTAGATTTCCTACCATGGGCACAAAGTAAAAAAATCTCACGCCCGAAGGGGGGCGGGGTTTTTATATGTTTGTGCCCAAGGTAGGAACGACGTTTTTCTTACCCAGGGCACAAAGTGCAATTTTGTGCCCATGAGCACACTTGGGGCCCGCGAAATCACTTTGTGCCCACGGGCAGAAAAGTTTTTTCGACCCTCTGGGCCCAAAGTACTTTTCTGCCCTAGGGCACAAAGTGATTTCAAGGGCCCAAAGTGCGGCAGAGCCATGGTAAGAAAAGAAATTTAATCACGCATCAATTCATTAATTTGAAAGGGGGAGGGGGATTAGGCTATGAACAAGTTGCGCATCTCGCGAGTAAGACTTCAATCGTATTATCTTGAGCAGTTTGAGACAGTCTTCACCTAATCTTTTTGGGTGTTGTATGTACATCGCGGTTCTCTAAAGTTAAATCCATGTTAACGGCGCAGTGTTTATTAAAAAAAAGAAACATTGTACGTTGAAAGATAATTGCTACTTCCCGATGGCGAATAATGTTGTGCAAGAGGACAAAATTGACGGGCAACAACGCAAAAATTGTAGGCACAAGTATTAGGGGAAAACAAGAGAGCTAGTAAGAGAATTGAACGATTTTTTCAACATTGCACGAAAAGTATAGAGACTTAATAAACATTCGACTAGATTACATGAGGAGGGAGGGGGGGGGGTTTAATCATACAGAGATATGATCAAAAAGTTACAACTAAAATACCTTGGATGTCGGGGCCCGGAATCAGCAGACTACGTTCCTGGAGTCAGCACCGCACAAACTTGGACGGGATAGGACGAGAGCTCTGCTGCCTCTGCATCATGCTTGCTTGCTGAGTCACACTGTAGCGAACTGTACGCCTCAACGCGTGCGCCCCGTGTGCTAGCCTAGCATCAAAGTATAGTACTAGATCAGACACAGCCATCACCTGGACGGTGGACGCGCCGCACACGGAAGACTGACTATACCTCATCAATAGTTGTACTCATTGAAGTTTTATTGCATCAGTTGAGTCAGTTGTGCTTTCGAGGTTGTTCTACGGGGTCTCGAGAGTCGGGAGTGCACTTAATTGTTGAACGATCGAAAATAAAAAAGAGTGAATGCACGTTATAAGCATGCAACCGCAAAACGAGCGCCTCGAGTGAAAACATAAACATAAGTGTATACCTATAAGTATAGGACTATATCATAATATATACAGCAGCAGCAGCAGCAACACCAGCAACCGAAAATCGGAGCACACCAAACACACACAACGACAGCACAGTCAGCTGCAGTGGCGACGGGCGGCACATCAGGCGCTAGCGCTGGCGGTTCTGACAGCGGCGGGCGATTCAAATAAACAGCCAGGAGTGCCAGGACATCAGGAGATTTCAGAAGTCGCATTGCGAGGAAATCAACACGCCATAAAATTTTAGCTGATGTGTGTGACGTATCCGGTGTGTACAAATCAGTAAAATTTATAAATAAGCGAGGTTATGGTATGTGTAACGTGAATAAGGCAAAATAACTGATAGTGAGTGATTATTTCCGTCTATGAACTACGAATCTATAACCTACAAAAGAGTAACTATACGACTATACACGAGTATCTCCTCGGCTTGCGTCGGTTGCATCACTAACGAAACCGGCCGAGCAACCCATCAGCTACTCAATCGAGCGAAGAGGAGAGAGTGCGAGAGGAAGAGCAGCCAGGATAATACACATTTAAAGCCCGCAACCTGCACAGCACAGCTCAGCACAAATATTGTAATAACGGAGCGACGCGTCACCGTCTCGCGAGCCACGCAAGTCGCACTACCTACTTATCTTACGACTGGACACTTTTGCATCGTCGACGACGTGCTAGCGATCCGCTCATCGTCCGCACTCCCGTTTGCAAGGCGAGAACGTATACAGGTATTTTCCATTCAGCAGCTGCAGGTAGTGCAGTCCCGAGTGTCCCGACGTAGCTGATGGCTTTTAATTCGCAACTGAGCTGCAGACGGCTGTCCTTATTATAAGTAATACTCTGCATACTTACTTACCGCCCTCTCATCATCAGCTGCGCTCTCCATGCGATTTGTGCACCTTATACCTACTTATATCCAGGATATCAACGTTCTGCGGTTTGTTTACTTATTCAGCGCCTCGTCAGCTGATCTCGGCAGCATGCATGCTGCAGGGGCTCCGTTTTGACGCGGCTGTGTTGTGTTGCATATATATACGCAACTTAGCCCCGTAGGTAATATATATATATATATATACACATAGAGGTTTATCATCACTTTATGAGAATACAGAAACTAGTGATCTCATTGCTCTGCTCATCTCTGTTTACAGAATCCGCCAGTGATAAGGAAGAGTCGCCTGCATAATAGTCATGCAGCAAGTCAGCTATTGAGTTGTATACTTACACAAAAGGAGGATACATTTGGAAGAAGATGCAGGCGTGTTTAAAGTGTATAGATTCGTCGGTTGGGTGCCTCTAATACTTTCATATACACCTGTATATTACCTTCCGATGTGATTGGTTGGTTTGTAAAAAGTGGTATACTTGAGTATTTAACGCCTACCAGCTCGTTTTGAATTTTTAAATTCGGTTCAATGGCCTCACCTACGCATATCGTCAAAATTAACTAGAGCACGAGTGTCGGTAATTGCGTCAGCTCTTTTTGTTATTCTGCATTATTTGTTGTATCGACACTCATGTTGATATAGGAATAATAGATTGAAGGATTAAATCTATTCTTCATTCATTATAATCCTATGTACATATGATAAGGAGCCGCACGAGTCACTCTATAACTGCCAATAACTACTGCCGTGCAGAGTGCAGGTGAAATTTGCGAGCCTTGCGCACAAGAAAGTATACTCTGCTGATTTATGTGCCGACAGACGCAAGTCATGATTATTAATGATAATGATTGAAAGTGGATTGAAAATGACTTTTCTTACGAACTGTGCGCGTTTATTGAACAGTGAAGTGCACAAACACCGAAATATCACTCGTTACGATGTTTCACTAACTTTTTGTTATAGCTAGCACGAGCGCACAGTCACTCCGACGGCGTCTTGATTAAACGAAAACAAAAATCCAAGCGAACAGTGCACCTCGAGCCAGCCCCGTGAATCGTAAACGGAAGAAGAAATAAAAAATAAAGCACTTGCGCGTAGAACCATCATTGGCTGCAACCATAATTGGCTGATGTAAAAAGGTGAAAAATTAAAAAAAAAACGAAAAAAAAAAAAAAAAAAAAAACAAAAAAAAAAAAAAAAAAAAAAAAAAAAAAAAAAAAAAAAGTCAGATAGTAGATAAATCGAAAAGACTAAATATCCACGGCCAGCCCGGAATAAAATAAGAAGCGACGAGAGAAAGAGACTGCAAAAAAAAAAATACAAGAGGAAGAAGAGGACAATGCTGAGCCTGAAAAAGTTCTACGGGGACGAGCTGCTGCAGCTCGCGCTCCTGCTCTCCCTCCTGCGGGTCGATCCGGACTCCTACCTGGGCCTGGACATCCAGACGGTTCGCGTGGGCTCGCTCGACCTGAACAGCGGCTCGGGCTGGCACACCGACGCCCATCCGACGATCGTCCACCGGCCGGTCTACGTCCACCCCAAAAACCTCGACTCGGTGCTGCTCAACTACGAGCGGGACCTCTTCGAAGAACTGAACGCCCTCGGACGATACAACAGAATCAATGCCGCGCAGTACGACATACACGCCTACCTGCTCAACGTCAACGAGAAGGCCGCGGTCGCCGGGACGAGCGTCGCCGCCGCCGAGGCCGGGACCGACGAGGCCGTCGGGAATGCCACCTCCCCGGATCCGCCCCAGGCCTCGCAGACGACGCTCGACGCGGACCCGGGACTCGGTCTCGGGCCCGCCGAACTCACCCAAGAGGTATTACTTCACACTTTGTTGTACACCATTTTTTTCTTCTTCTACATCTCTTCTATCTTTACGATTATACACACGTACAGTTGATATCGATGCGTGGATTACTATTATACTCACTATTATTATTATTATTAGTATAGACCTCTATTAACACGTCGTCTTTGATGTGATTTGACAACAAGATTTTACATACACTTGCTGATTTGTCTCTCTCGATCCTTTGGTGTGCGCACAGCAATAAGTACACCATAGATCTTAACATTGGAGAAACAACACGAGCTGCTGTCGCTTGCAACGTGTGTTATAATGAAGATTAATAAGTAAATACGTGATCGATCGATCGATCGATCAGCCGACTTCCCGGACAATCGGACGATCCTTGTCAAAAGACCGATGGCGCGGGGGCGATTATGATGCGTATATATACTTATACACAGGTAATACAGGTATTGCACGCGCGATGCGTACAATGTTATCTCGTCTTTCCCAGTCAAGCGCGATAAAACGAAATTGTAACGACGCTTGCTACGTGCTTACGATCGTTTGGTTTTTTAAATTTTGAAGAAAAAATATGCGAATAGACAATGATAATTGTTTCTGGAAAACAACAACTGGGGAAACTTATTTTTTAATTTCTTACTGACGTCACAATGTTCATGCTCTATAATCGTCAGCTCGTTGTTGCAAACATCATGCACATTATTGTACAGCGCGTCCAACGATGATTTCCTGACTAAAATAAATATACGCGGCACATCGTGTATACTATAACCGGGAGAACGAGAAAAACTTGAAGCGCATCTCGGCGCGCGATCGCGATGAAAGAAGACCGCGCGTTCAAACTTTTTGCATTTTATCGCTCGCCACTAATTAGCGCGCACTTGCCAAAAGTCGCGTCGCTCGGACTCGCTGCTAGACAACAACAAAAACAACAGCCGCCGGAACGAGTAATCGTCTCTCCCCCAGAATAAAGAAATCAAACGCGCATTGTGCTTTTCTCCGCAGCATTGCAGCACGCCCCGCGCGCGCACACTTGACTCGCCCTTGCCAAAAATATACTTGCGCGCGATGCGAAAAAAAAGGAATCCGCTCCGACTACCGACGATGATCATGATGATGATGCTGCCCGAGTACGCGTGGCGCGAAAAATATAACGCAGAAGACGCTGCTGCAGCTTCAGCTTCATGCGCTGCATATCCCTCCGCTTGTATTATCCCCAACAGAAATAACCCTCGCGAGTCGCGAATATTTGGGACGGCAAAGTCGACGGAGCGAACGACGACCTCGCTGTTTTTTTTTTTTTTTTTTCCATCTTTAAAAACGTGCAACTTTCAGCGCGCGGTGGCCTTGCGAGAGTCTCCTGTACAATTAACAACGCTTGATTCATCAATGTTCGGTTTCAGCCATCACGGTACTTTCCAATACTCTCTTCGTTGGGGGGGAGAAAAAACTGTTCAAATTCCCGAGATAATAAGTACACAGACAGTACCTGTTTTCCACCGAGGCGATTGAAATTTATCGTTGTCTCCGATGATAAATAAGTAATCCGCTGAGCGGCTGGTTTTTTTTCTTTTTTTCATCGTTGGAACTTTAATTGATTGATTGTTCGATGATTTTGATGGTAACAACGTACGCTCCCCTCGGCTCCCCGCGCGGGCATTCCGATGATAATGCACGTACATTATAATATTGCTGATCGGGACGGCTGTACATGCGAATGCGCCGGATTTTTGCAGAACCTCTCCAATATTATCTGCCCCCGCTCGAGTGTCTAGTGACCCTTTCCGACATTTGGTCGATACAGTCCAAGAGAATAAAATACCCCGGGCATGATCCCTCGGGTAACATTTTGAATCGGAAGGACGAAAAACAAGCTCGGGGAAGTCTCGAGGAAGCGCGGAACTGCAGCCATCGTCTCTGCGTCGTCACATCCGCGGCGCGCGTGACGAATCGAGGGAGGAGAGAGAGGGCAAAGGGTTGTTGGCACCGGGCGAGACGCTTAAACGCCCACGCGGGAGCCACTGACCCGCTGACCACGTCGGATCTCAAGGCCTCCCGAGGCCCCGGTGCACCGCAGCGAGACGCCAACATTCCCTCTCTCTCTCACTCTTCGGAAGGTCTATTTTCGAATCCTCCTTTTATTTCTTCCGCGCGCATCGAGTGCTTCGCGATTGTTTATCGCGTCCCGTGTGTACTCTTCTCCGGTATCTTTTCTCTCTTTCGCGCGAAAAAAACCGATCTTCATTATACCCTCCCAGTCGAACGAGCTTATCGTGCGGAATCAGTTGGTATTGTTTTGCGCGAAAGCAATGGGAAATATATCAAATGCGTCGAGCGATTGTAATTTACAACTGCGTGGGTCGCATTTTATTGGTCTTGGTTTATTTAACAACACAACCTCGAAGGTTTTTCACTCCTGCAACTCTGAGACCTCGAAAATCTGTTGCCGTTCTCGTTGCTTCATCGACATCGACTTGTGAAAAAATTTCAATGAATCTCGTCAAAAACACAGATGGACAACAGAGCATGGTGCGTCATGTACTGCACACACTCTTTTGTTCCGACGTTGTTGCATAGGACTTATCGGTGCCAAGGTCCAATGTAAGACAGCCTCGCGAAATTCAAATTTTCCTAGACCATGGGGGGCAAGAGCGAGTAAGCGAGTTGGTAAGCAAGTAAGTGTACAAGTAGGTACAAGAGTGTCTCGATCGCGATTTTCCGTTCGATTCGAGGAACGTCCTTGGAGCCGAGACGGGAATGCAGGTCGCCCATATCGGTCAAAGCGTCCGCGCAATCTGGGTTGGAGCTGCAGTACGCCGAGAGTCACGCCGCGGTGAGGCTATTTGAGCCTTTGAACGCAATTGTATTGCTCGTCAGCTGTTGAGTCTTGAGCTCCCTATTCCGCCGTCCCAGGGAAAAAAGTCGTTAAGTGACATTTTGGTCGAAAATGTTTTCTATAGCAATCGATTCCTGAGACGATTTCTCGTTTTACCGTGCTTGTAAAAATCATGAAAAATTTTTCAATTATTTTTTATAATTTATTGAAGATGAATA
>JAPYYV010017097.1:0-14226 GCA_030522625.1 Copidosoma aretas | reverse complement strand
GCCGTCTGCTAGAATGTACTATACGATAGTATAGTTCTCTAGCCATAGCAGCGCCATCGGGCGGTGAGGCTAAGTACTTATCGGACCACCCTCGTAGTGCATCACATACACACCACAATTATCTACTCCAAGGTGGAAGAACGTGCCCGTAAAAATCAACTAAAAGTTAGTGTACGGGTAGGAATGATGTATAAAAAAAAATCGTAAATCCTTATTGATTGATTTATTGTCTCTACTGTCTGTGATACAGCTACACCTAGACATATGAACAAAAAATAGTATGTCAACTAGTAAACATTTTGCTAGGAAAAATTAAGAAAGAAAATTTTATTTTAAAAACTATTTTGTTTACTGTTTAACCAGTATATATTGACTAATGCAAACAGTAATTATAAACTTACTAAATAAGTTAAAATTGTTTACTGTTTGATTTCGTAAATAGCTACTATTTTGCAGTGCTCGACACTTGACTAACGGAATACGTCAATAAAAAAAAAAAAAAATATAAAAGTTCGTCAAGTGGCCAAACAATTACTAATAAGGCGCAAACATTGTAATGATGTCTCGCGATCGTAGGTTATTCATACACGCTTTTATTTAACTAACTTTTTCTATAACCGTATCAGCGGCGGCATAGGCAGAATCTTGTGATCAATAAAAAACCTAGTTAGCAAGGTACGGTTCAGAAAATTAAAAAACAAGAAAAAAAAACTTGCCAGACTAAAGGCGCAAACAGGTGTAACAAGATTTCTTTCCACTCCACCAGAGTATTTAAATTTACATTGCTTATGCTGGTGCAGCCACTCTTTTCCCCATGGGTAAGTATGGTCCCCTTTTCGATAAGATCAGTGATTCTCCTCGCTTTTGGTATGCTTCTTTCGAGAATCCTTTCTTCTTTTTATTTTCTGTCCATCTTTTAATCTTCTTTTTGTACTTGATGATTTTCTTTCTGTCCTCAAGAGGCAGTGACAGTATTCGTTTTATGTCCTGGTCACTTAACTATAGGTCGTCCAGGTCATCCACTGTATAAAAAAAATACACATAATAAAATGTATGTGCAGTTCGCTAAAATTCTGTTGAGCTAAATTGGTAAAAGGGAAAGAGTTTGATTTGATAAGTCTCCTATAGTGAAGTGATGTAGCAAATGTGCTGTTAATAGTGCCCTTTGTTTTTCTTTTTTAATCATCCCTTTGGAGCCTCCAAAACTTTGTATGTTACGTTGACGATGAGGTAATGATATATTATTTAATTTTTAGGCCTAAGCTTTCGCTCAATAGCCCGGGTACGTATGTAAAAAAAAAAAGGTAAAAGGTTTAATAAATCACTGCAATTCGGAGCCGTAAAGTTAACGCGTTCAGCATGCGGACTAATTGGCACATGACTAAGTTATAATAATCAGGCGAGTGGAATTGAATAATATATTTTACTTTTGACTCAATGAATTGAACTAACTTTTATTATGTCTATTAGATAAAACGGCTGAGCACAGCAGCAGTAGGCTCAAAGGGAAATAAAGAGAAAGAGAGAGAGAGAGAGAGAGAGAGAGAGAGAGATGTGCCCGCGAACCACTGTAAACGCTGCCGCGGCAGCGTCGCGAGAGCGAGAGAGAGTGTGGTAGGCTCTGGGACGCGCAGGAGCGAGCCAATCGGCGAACGGGGCTCGGGCGCACGAACGGAAGTCGGAGGGAAAAGCACCACCGGCCGCAAGGGCAGGCGTGCGCAAAGAAGCGCGCGAAAGCCAGAGATTGCTGAGCCTTGCAGCAAAGCACATGCCAGTTTTGCAGCCGAGACTTTGCCGCGAGAAATTTCGTTTTTGGCTTGGTTTTTTTCGTGTTTGCGAGGGGCGATTTGAGTGCCGTGTCGGGAAGACTTGAGGGAGAGGGACTAAGAGAAGAAAGGAGTTTTTGATCGTGAGGAGTGTAGGAAGTGCGGGAGAGAATTGGCGTGAGGACGGCCGGGACAAGTGTGCGTGGGAGTGTTAGAGTGAAGGGAAGAAGGCGTTGCCGAGCGGAGGAGCTGCTGCTGTGCCGCTGCGCTGCCCTGCGGACGAGCTGCTGTGCTGCTGCGCTGCCCTGCTGCCGAGCTGCCGCGCGTCGGCCCACCCGGACGATGCCAGGACAAGAGAAGCAGGAGCTGAGGGAGAAAGGGAGAGAACCTGCACTGCCAGTCTTCGCAGTCGGCCCACCTTCCAGACCTTCACGCTGCTGTCAACGCGAGTCAAGGTAGCGTAACCCTTTTCCTTGCGTGCGCGGGCGCGCCGCGCCGTTCGAGGCCACGGGCGTCGACGGGACGGAGTTAGGACGAGGGGGGCGTAGCTAGGGTGCGGGGTGATTGAAAGTAGAGAGAGAGTAGAGAGGACGAGACGAAGGCAGAGAGAAAGAGTAGGTAAGATAGCAAGAGAGACGGAGGGCAAGACAGACGCGCGAAACGAGTAGGCCGGGGAGTGATCGAGAAAGATAAAGACAGACGAACGACCGACTAGGACGCGGACCGCGGGTACCGCGGCGACGGGGTGCGATCGGGTGTGTTGACCGTATGGACGAGCGCGCGCTCGCGTTCTCTGCTACGCGGGGCGGAGACGCTGAACCGCGGCGGCCTTGGGACCCATCATGTGTAAATGCTCAATAAACTGGAGTAAAAACCATACCCGCCTGTGTTGAGAGTAGTTATTTTCCGAGCGTCATTTTCCCATTTTCTCCCTTTAGAACGGGAGGAAATCCTACGCGAACCCCCTCATTTATTTCAGGTAAGAAACCCAGCAGCAGAGGGACACGGATGAACGAGCTACCGGTAGGTAATTACCTGCTCTTGCCCTCCTTTTCTTTCAGGTGCAGGTGCAGTGTGACAGTTTCCTATTGACAGTTTCCTATCTGTATTATAACATTATGTTTACTTAATATTTCTAAAATCTTGTGGGGTCCAGTAAAGTAGTCTCCGAATTTTCCCTTTTTGACTCCATTAAGTAAATAGACGTCTTCATCTACGTTTAAACATTTCTCATTGATATTTTCATTATAGTGTTCCTTAAATTGCATTTTTGTTTGAACTAGATTATCGTAGGCTATTTTTTTGTATTATCTAACTTAGTTACTAAATTAACAATATAATCTTGATATGTTGGTAAACGGCCTCCTTCAGTCAACGGTGTGGATGATAGTAATCTTGCGGATTCTCCAAACATGACTTCATAAGGCGAGTGTTTGGTACTTTCTTGTATGCAAATATTGTATTTTAGGGCAGCTAGTTCAACCCATGCGTCCCAATCGTTATCGCTGATGGCATATTGCTTCAGATATGCGCGTAGAGCATGATGTGACCTTTCTAGTGATCTATTTGACTTGGGTTGCAATGCTGTTGTTGTTACACTCTTTATCTTAAAATGTTTTGCAACGTTTTTTATGAAGTTGCTCAAAAAGTTCCTGTCTAAGTCTGTCAAAATGATCTTAGGTGCCCCAAAAATGCAAATAAAGCGTCTTATAAAAGTTTCGGCAATCATTGGTGATGTCGCATTTTTTAGCGGTACGGCCACGCAAAATTTCGGCAGCTGATCTTGTATTGTTAGAATGTATTCGATTCCACTTTTAGTTTTAGGTAGGCGTCCAACTATATCGAGGGTGACCTTGTCAAACATGGTACCAGGTGAATCCGTCATCAGCAATGGTTGTTTTGTTTTCAGTATCACTAAATTTTTGAATAAGCATGCGAGGCACTGTTAAATACGTCGTTGAATGTCGTCTTTTAGCCCTTCGTAGTAGTATTCTTGGCGTATGCAGCCAAAAGTTTTAAAAACATCCCTGTGTGCTCCGACAGGTGACTTATGTAGTTTGTAATAAATTATATTCCTATCTTTATTTTCTACGTATTTAAGGGTATTTTTACATATTATAATCTTGATGTTATCAGTGTATAAGATATTTTTGAGCATGCTAATTATGTCTGCCCAATCTAAATTGCATATGTTTATACTCTTAGAAATACTAATGGTAGTTAGGTTTTTCTTTATCAATGTAAGTCGCAATTTTTCCAGTAATTCTTGTATTTTCTTCTTTATTATTACTTACGATGGTTGCTCTTCGTCCGTAATGCAGAGAGCTAATTGGCATTTGTTGTTTGTTAGTTTCTTAGTTTTAATTTCTCCTATCTCTAGGTTCTGATTAATTAGTATCTTGTTGGCTTTGACTAATCTATAACATGTTCGTTAAAAGGCCATAATCCAGTGCACTTTAAGCCACTTCGAACAATTGAAGCTTCATCTCTTGTATTCTTAAGTGTCACTTTGATAACATTCGGACAATGTTCTTTTCTCAAACGACTTATATTATTATCTGTTTTCTACTTTTTGACAGTTTTTGACCAGCTTGCTTTGGAATGTGCGAAAAAAGACACATCTTACGGTTGAGATATGTGGGTTGAGTGAAGAAACAACTTGATAATTTTAATATTGTGATATTTACAGAATCTTATCAGTGGTATAGAAGCATGGGATGAATGACCATCCCAGTAAATCACTATGGGGAACTTAAGCTCATTTATAATTGCCCAAGGATAAAATACATTTGTTATGTATTCATAAAAAGTCTCAGGGGTCTGCTAACCACTTTCAGAATTTCCTAAGCCCCAATCACGTGGACAATTAACTAAGACTTTCTCTAGAACTCTACACTTGTCTTATCACAATTAAAGACTTAAGAAGGTTTTAAGGTAAGCAAGTTTTTACTTTCCAAAGACGACCAGACTCCCATAAAATATTCTCTTAAATGCTCTTCAGTTACCTCTGCCCGTGCCTTGATTAAATTTTGTGCCATCTTTATTGTGAGCTCTGGGTGACGTTTAAAAAAACCTTCCGTCCAGTGTCGTTCAGGTCTTCCATTGGTAAACTTAGTCTTCAAATTTGATGATTTTACATACTCTTCCACACAAACTAAAAGCTCATCTTTGTTTAGAGGGTTCGCTCTCTCAGCCTACTAACATACGATTATGTTAGTATGTAAAATCAAATACGGTAATATACGATGCTTTAAGAAATTTTAGACCAAATTGAAACATTAAAGTTTTTTTAGTTGCAAATCCCATTGTTCGTGAACTATCTAGCAGATCAAGTAAAGTTTATGACTTCTACTTATAACCATATTTTGATGAATGTCAAGTATTTATCAGTGAGTCCACAGTTTGTACTATAACCATAGAGTTGTCTGTCAAGCGTGACTGACCCAATGTCAACGTCTTTATTTGCTTGTCATTTACGCATTTCTTGCTCTCCCACTCTAAAGATGTGTGGACGTGTGGTTTGAGTGTTGCTCTTTTGATTCGTGTACATTTTATTTTTCAAAACTGGCGAATTTCAGAGAAACGACAAAAAAATACAAAGACATATTTTAACTCGAAAAAAGGTTTTGGAGAAAAAAATAATAGCCCAATCATGACAAGCAGGACAAAATCTATCGATTTTAATTTTTTTTATTATTCTTTTAGATTTTTTCCAGTCCGTACAAGCGAGTTAAACACAGTCTGCTTGAGCGAAAAATTCGCCGCATGCGCGAGGTAGCCCGATCTCGCTGGACGTGCCCATATACGAAAGCTGGAGGCGGGCAAGGTAGGCATGGATTTAGGAATTAAAAAGGAAAGATAATGGGGAAAAAATATATTCAGATTTACAAATATTATGTTGGGTTTAAATGCAAACATTAATGTACTTCATCAATAAAAATAATACAAAATAGGCAAAGAATTTATAGTATATGAGAAAGTAGAGGATTGGAAAACGATAGGATTTATAAAAAGAGCTGCGAAGGAAAATAAACTTGAGAAAAACAAAGATAATTTTACAAAGGAAAGAAAGACTTTTGTCAATCAGAAAATACAGAAAAACTATATGATGATTGACAACTCTATCATCCGTTAAATATAAAAAAGAAAAAGAAACAATCAGAGAGAGATAAAGCAAAAAGAATAAGATCTAGGGGAGTTTAGAAGTTTGTAAGTGATAGACTGTAAAAAATATTTAAAGCACACATTGCTATGTAAAGAGGAAAAAATCCACAAATGAAATAATAATATCAGTCAGAAATATGGGAATAAAAGTTAATAGAGGGATATGCAGACAGGAGATGATTTATGTGAAAATATAAGATATTTATGTATGTTAATAACGCACAACAGTGAAGATTGAAAGTTCAAAAATATGTTATGTGTTATAAATTATATGATGTAATTGTAAAAATAAATTCTAACTTGTATGTTTAATCAATTACACAAGTTACTCTGTTGAAAAGAATATTAGTTCTAATATAAAAGAAAAAATTTATTCTAATAGTTATGAAACAAAAGAAGGAAATGTAGAAGTATATAAAAATCTGTATAAGAAATGAAAAAATAATAAATTAAACAATTTACATTTAATAATGTTTAAAAAATGTTTCAAAATGATATCTTATTATAAACTAATATCTATAATTGATTCTAAGATGATCAAAAATAACAAAAAAATTCTTATAACTGTTTCTTTATTAATAATGAATGCGTAAATATTGAATACATGTACATATGTATCAATATTAACCTTAAATACTAATTGCAGTCATTATCAGTATTAAATTATTACCAATTATTTGATAAATCAGTAAACTTATTTCATTTATTGTTTCATTAATTGGCTATGTTTGTTCGAATTTTCAGCAAATTTTTGTAAGATAGCTTTGGTTATCTATGTTTGTACGCATATATGTGTATTAAAAATTAACTTTTGTATTTATTATCCAGACATGATAATAAAAATATTGAAATATGGGGGTTGGCGCGCGGAGCGCGCAGGGGGCGAAGCCCCACTAGTATATATATATATATATATATATATATATATATAGGTAGTGTTGATGGTCTTTAGACTCAACAATGACAGTCACGTCTTTGTTCACATGCACATAATTGAGCCGAGGCTGCTGTAACCGTCTGCTCGTGATCGTTGTGATTCATCATTCATTCAGAATAAAATGTAATATCATTTCCAAAGTGGTTGTTGTTGTCATAGTATTTGTATAAATTAATTTTGTATTAAAAATGTGTAGAGTGCATATTGATTTTTAGACGTTATTCAGTTTAGTATTAATCTATCAGTGAGATCTCTCATCCTGCGTGTAAGACTAGCATTTAATAATTACGCAACTGTCATAGAGCCATACATTAAACTTACTTTCTTCTGATTCAATCTAAAGTTTTGTGCCACTTTGCATTTCTTTATTATTGTATCTGTACACATGTATTTGTAATACAAAGATGGCAGACATGTATTTATATACCTATATATACGTTTGAGACGTCATAATGACTCTTCTGCAGCAGCGCTGCATGTGGCAGAGCTTGCGGGAAAACATTCTTATTATGAGCTTGCGTAGAGTTCTCTCGAATAATTTTAACAGATTTTACGGTTCTTGCATGCTAACACTACTTGAAGCTAGCATGCAAAGCGATTTTCGGGTCCTCTAACTTGCGGTAAACTTTGTGCTTTCACGGTTAATTTGCGGTTAATTTACTTGTCTGCCTTCTATTTTTTCTATGCCAAATTCTAAGAGGTAGATTGCTTAATAATATCTTTTTCCATACAATCATCCCAAAATCGCTGTACCACCCAATTATTTGATACGTGCATTCTTGCATTAATAATGTAAATAATTCGTTTCAGTTAGTCATAGGTGAAAAAAGGTGTATTTAGTAGTAAGGAATGTACCCCTGCGATTCCTTTAAAAATAAATAAGCAGGACATTGTTTAAAAGTCACTTTTCTGTCAAAAAATCGTGAAATTTCTGGTTTTTTTTAAATAACAAAAAGACAAAAGTAAAATAATTTTTTTTCAGTTTCTGTTTTGTAGCCAATAGGGTTCTTGCGTAAACTTTTTTTTTCAAATCAATTGGGTACATCAGGTAGGCTATCAAAAAATATTTGACACGTATTTTTTCTTTTTTTATATAAATAAAAACTGACAAAGATATACCGTGTGAAAGTTACGCGTGACGTCATACCTGTGGTCGATTAAGCATTTGATTTTACACAGGTATGACGTCATGCAGCCCCCTCTCCTGAACTTTGATACGCTCTATCTTTGGAAATTTTCGTTTATATGAAAAAAGAACAAATACGTGTCCAATATTTTTTGATAAGCTACCTGACAGACTAAATGGAATTTTTCATGCAATGACCCTGTTTGAAATCGTTTGATTTAGGCCCCGGTTCAATGAAATTCATCCATTGGTTATATAAATAACTAGGGGGCTCTGCCCCCTGCGCGCTCTGCGCGCCAACCCCTGCCATTAAATCATATCAATTTCCACGATTTTTTAAGAAAAATCAAATGATTAGCCAATCAGAACACGAAGTTTTAATTTTGTTTTCATTGATATTACTTTTTATTCAATTTTTCATAATTCTCAATTTCAAATTTACCCACGCTTCACCAGTCTCAGCCAATCACAAAACGAATAAAGAGGCTTCATCACGTGACCCATCACTTTTTTCTCTGTAGATCACCGAAAACCATAAAAATTTTCAAAAATTAAAATCATTTTTTACTCTTAAACGAAAAATGCTGGACTCTTGAAACGTTGATACAATATGTGTCTCATTACCCTTAACTTACAAAAAAAATTTCGTCGATTTTTGACCGACTAAATAGATTTTTTCATGAGAAATGATAAATAGTATATTATATAAGCTCAAAAAAAAAGTGAAAAAATGAATTGTGCAGAATAATTATTTGTTTATTATTCGGATGTTGTAAATGTGCCCATCGTTATTATTTTTTCTAGCTACACTAAATTAAAAAAAAAAGAACATCAAAATTGGGTGGAAAATGACGATGTGACGATTTTTTTTTTTGCTACTTTAATTTGAAACTAGTTCGATTAAAAATTCAACTGTCCATTTAGCCAAACAAACTATAGACCCTCGAAAATGACTAATTATTAAAAATTATATTTTGACATCGAGAATTGCCGATTTTCTCTAAGAATTGATGAATTTACAACATATAATATCTTGTTGACAATCAGTGTTAATTTGGGCTGTAAATGTTTATAAACAAATATTTGACGAATAAAACAATTAAAAAGGTTATCTCGGCTCCCAAATGAGTTAGAGCAACATTTTTTTTTTTAAATTTGTAGACAAATACCAGTAACTCGAATATGAAAGATTTATGCAGATACGTTTATTTGTTGTAAAGTTATTTGCAAAAAACGCTGCTTCGAAAAGTAGCATTGTTGTTAACGCCATTTTGACGGTCGAAATTGTTGAAAATCGATGCGCCCACAACGGATTCGTGAAATTGACATCGAGACAAAAAAAAATGAGCCCTGGCTGAACTGTTTTTGATAACGGAAAAATACTCCTTTTGTATTAAACATTTGGGACCGTTTTATTCAATAAATAGAATTTCTCGAAAACGAATGAACATTTTTTAACGAATATTTTTGGGCAAATTAAAATTATTGAGACATATATTTTACCAAAATTTTAAGAGTCTAGCATTTTTCGTGTAAGAGAAAAAATAATTTTAATTTTTGAATATTTTGATGGTTTTAGGTGATTATTTCAATAACCAATGGATGAATTTTATTGTACCGGAGCTTAAATTAACTGGTTTCAAATTGGCAACAAAACAGGAACTTAAAAAAAAATTATTTTACTTCTGTCTTTTTGTTGGTCTAAAAAAACCAGGAATTTCACGATTTATTGACAGAAAAGTGACTTAAACAATGTACTGTTAGTTCATTTTTGGAGGAATCGCAGAGGTATATTTCTTGCTACTGAATACACCTTTTTTCACCTATGGTTAACAGAAACGAATTATTTGCGAATTCCTGTTAAAATCGTCTAATTCTACAGGCCTATATCGTATTAGATTATGCCACAAACAAAATTTTTATGAATTAATGTATGCTTATCATCAATAAAAACAGTCATGAAAGAGACATGCTGTGGTACTAGAAATTTAAATAAACTTGTCATGTTTACTTTTATAGGCATTTTGTTAATATATTTACTACCCATTAAAGTTTTGATATACTATGCAGAAAATAATTTTTAATAACTCTGGGCATCTATATGTGTCCATATTTTTTTGTACGATTATTGTCCAAAACATCAAAAAATCATATCTTTTTTCTACACAGAGTCTGCAGAAGCTCAACGATTCCGGATTATTTACTCATTCGATGTATTTACCGTCGGTGGAATCAGCATCATTAATTTTCAACAAGTTAGCCTACGGTGAGATTATTAAAGAAGAAGATATGGTGCATAAGCTTGCTAAGAGTCAGTCGGCGTTCATTTCTGTTACGGATGTTGATATTATATCAAAGAAGTTAGAAATGCTGAAGAACTCGAATCGCAACTTAGTCGTTGCTATCACTGGAAAATCTTGTTTACATATACCATCTACAAAGCGCATCAAGAGATCCAATAAATCTACAAATGTTACAAAAATCTTGTTTCATACAGATAAAGTTCCTCTTATTAAGGTATTTTATATCGAAAAGATACTGTTTGTATTTAATTATTATACATTATTTTGATTTTTACAAAAGTTTTAAAAGGAAATGGCTATAAAAAACGTCAAAAATACGTTACACAAACTCTGTCAGAAAAAAAATGTTCTTCATGCGTTTGTGTGAATGTTTTTAAAGGTCTTCAAAACTACATACATGATTTAACCTAAATAGGACTTATTTTAGTTTCTATAGGACTTATTATAGTAACTCTTGAACTGTACGTTGAGAATAAAACGAAACGTAGTGCAATGTCTGTAGGAATGTCTCTACAAGCTGTGGTGGATTGTACCTGATATACTGTTTGTCGTGACGGATCTGTCGGGGGCCGGGTTAGGGCACATTGCGAATTTAGGAAGATTTGGGCGGAGAGGTGGAGAAATTATTTTCAACAACGGAAAAATCAATAGATTTGTCTCTTATTTTGTGGAGGGGCTGTGCGGCCACCGTGGTAAGTCTAAGTAAAAATTGTCGGGAACGTGGGGGGACCATATTCATTTTAAAAGAGCCAACAAACGAGCAAATTTTTACCTGATCATGTGACCTCTTATAGACAACCGTAAACATGATTGAAGGACGTAACAAGGTAAAGAGGCAAGGAGAGGGGCTATCACTTCCGCCTCGCACGAATTCACACTATAATATAGGATAAAGATATATACCTTCCTATATTATATAGTGTTTTTTTTTCTTCTATTTCTCCTGGTCCTGCTAGCAACTTTAAAGTTAAATTCATTTAATCTTTCCGTTATTTTAAAACATCAAAAATTTTCCATCCTTCTCTCACTTTTTACTGTAACTCCACCAAAATACTTTAGAATTTCCTTTTCCCTTCACGGCCTACCACAAAATAAGTTGGAATTCGTTTGATGTCGAAGTTGTTTTGCATCAGCAAATTATTCCCCCCTCCCCCCCCCCCAAAGCTCCCTCACTGCCTCTTTCCCCCCCCCCCCCCCCATAAAAAAATACAATAAATTGACATAATTTCCTCGTTATTCTAAATAATGCAAATTTTTTATTACTTATTTCACACATTGTATACATACACTAGGGAGGCTTTTTTGCCCTGCACGATCTACACGCCAGTTCCCTTATAAATCGATTATAATTAAGGCTATAAAAATTAGAGTAATTTACCGATTTTTTAATTTACTTTAATTTGCTGCACGCGCTACATGTTAGTATGCATTTCGAATTTCTATTAAAATTATATTTTTTGATGTCCTTAATGATCACTTATCTTTATATAATTCTTTTAATTGATGATTTTTTTTCCCTGCATTAAATTGGCAATTTAATTTAATTTTACTATTATTTTATTCATTCAGGTAATTTTAAGTCTTATTCCTTATCTGTTTTTATGTCTGCACTTTCTTGAGTTTCTTTTACTTTTATTACAAAAATTTAGCCTCATAATATGATTAATTTATTGTTGAATATTATTAACTTGTATATTTTTAGTGAGAAAACTCATTTAATAAGTGGTTTGACCAAATTCAGAATATAGGAGAAAATAGATTTATACTTGAAATCGAAATTTTTTTGTATTTTTTCTGTTATGACGTAGATTTAGATCCTTGAAAAATAAAGAATTCATCAATGATATTGGACAAACCTGGAACCGAAATCAAGGGCACGTAATCACACGTAATCATACTTGTTAACTCTATAGAAAATGATGCTTTTGCATATTAAAATGTTATTATTAGTTGAGTTTAAGATTTAGTACATTATATTAAAAAGAAAAATACAGAAGATGTTTAAGAAATCCTTAATTCAAACTTAGTGGCTGAATTGCATAGAGAAAACTAAGGAATAAAAAAAAAAATGACCAAGTGAATGTGAACAATAGGCGAATTAATTTAATTATCAATAAGAAAATCCGAACATTAACACTGTAAGATTATCGTTGTAATTGATGTGACAAGCAATATTAAAGACAGCTTGAAATACAGAGGCAAAAATAAACAGTAAACCAGTTCCACCAAAATGAAAAGATAATATGGAAAACTTGAAAGCGTTAAGAGACATATTTCTTGATACCAAATTAAAGATTAGATCATCGAATATAATTGAAAATAGTAATAAATCTCTAAAAATCAAGAATGTTTTAGTTTAAATATTCTGTAAAAAAAAGCTAAAAAAATAAAAGTGCATTAATTTAGACCGATAACAAAAAAAATTAGATTGTCAGATTAAGATAATATTGATATTACTTTAATTGCAGTGTATTATTAAAAAAATTTCTACATGTAATTAAACAATAATTTATAATTACATTTTTTCAAAGAAAATTGTAATTAGCTCAGGAAAGTAATACTTTTATGGTCATTGCCAAACGTTCTATGTTATTACAAGGAGACGGAACGAAGGTAAACTTGAAAAAAATTGTCTCTTAAATTAAATTAAATTGGACTTTTTCTGGGAAAAAATAATACGAGTAAATAATGTGTACAGTAATAATGTGTCAAGTTGTGGTGCATAGGTAGAAAAAAAAAATTAAAAGAAAAAGTTTATTGAAAAAAAAAAAATAATTATTGTAATAATACATACAAAAGTAGAGGTATACTGAGATTAGGAATTATAAATGGTATGATATAAAGGAGAATAAAGACATAAGATCTCAGCTTAAGTAATACATTGGAAAAGAAAATCAGACATTTCTGTCACTATTTTGCATCAAAGTCTTACTATGCAAGCAGTTATAATGATAAATAAACTATATATAATACTATATGTGCAGGTCACTTTAAATTATTAAATATATATTTTTTATTGATTTATACTCAATGTTATTATAAACGCAAATACAATTATGAGTTGAAACATTCGATTATCGTTTTTAAGAAGTTTATTAAAATTTAAGACTATGTAAAAAATTACAAATATTATATAGATTTTATTATTTATTTATTATCATGACATTCAACTGTTGATACAATAGACTCTATTTTGTCTGACAAGAGAAAAATCGGCATGTGGTAAGAAAAATAACCCGATAGCTGATTTGGTCCTAAAAGACATCATAACATAGTTCATTGCTGTCAAAAATTGATCTTGTACACGAGAAGTCTGGTGTAAAGCCCAGCTGTGACAAAGTTCCTTTCGCTGCATAATATGTATGGAATAATAAGGGCAAAAAATAAGTTGCCCACGCTTAGAGGATATTGAATGAAAGCATTTTTCCATTTTTCATTTTTGGTACATCTTGTTTCTCTCCATGATACAGCGTTTTCACTAATTTTTTGAATCTACGTGGTCACAAAACCGTTTTGAATTAATTTTCACACATCAGTACCAATTTCAGAACAATACTGTATTTTTTAAATTTTGTTAAAATTAAACCACTCCCTCTCTCTATTCGTGCACCTTGATGTTTCTGTCCCCTTTACAAAAAACGTAAAAATTGTTTTTTTTTTTTTTTTTTTTTCTGATCTTGCTGTCCCTTAAGGGTATTGAATTTTTGAAGCGAAGCTTTTATACGGACGTTATAGGCGCTCGCCACGTGTCCACTCTATCCGTGCTTAGCGTCAGACGTCAGTAGCGTTACACGTTTTTTTATTTTATTTATTTTTTAAAATTTTTTTTTCGATAGTGGGAAGGAGGGAATCTTCTAAAGACGCCTCTACGTGCACACATGGCTACCGTATAGGCAGTGTCGGATTCACCCTGGCTTATAGTGTAATAAC
>JAPYYV010017096.1:0-14190 GCA_030522625.1 Copidosoma aretas | reverse complement strand
CGTCTGCTAGAATGTACTATACGATAGTATAGTTCTCTAGCCATAGCAGCGCCATCGGGCGGTGAGGCTAAGTACTTATCGGACCACCCTCGTATATCTTGTGCTCTAGGGACTTATGTAATATTTTGTCACTACAGGAAAATAAACATTGTATTTAGTCAAACTTACTGTATTATTCCTTGAGCAGTTTTACAGCTGCAGTCAACGAGTCATCATTGTCATTTTGTAATTTTCGAGCAATCGTTTGTAAATCCATCGCAGTAACATGCTTTCCAGTTTGTTCTAGAATTTTGTCTCTTATGCGCTCTTTTGGGCAATCAAGCTTTAGAAGTTTTTCCACTTCTTTTTTTTTCTCTGCCGACGATACTTCTGTTTTTGGGCAAATATGGAAAAAATATCTGCAATAAGATCGTATGGATTTAAAAAATTAGACATTGTCATGCTTATACAAAAAACTGTCACTAAAATTTTTTTGTAGATAATTTTTTTATATTAATAAATCCACTAACACAGCATAAAAATAAGGTTCTACAAAATACTAAAAATTTTTGTTTGAACTGAAAAAAATTTTTCCTACCTCGGGGCGTTTTTGGTCACCTTTGGTCGTTTACTGCGCCCTCGGTAGGAAAAATAGGGGCGATCACAACAGTCCCTCGGGCGTTGCTTCGCAAACGCCCTCGGGCCCAGGGATCACCCTGGCGACATGCGCCACCAGGTACGAAATATACTATTTTTGTTTGGGTTGATTTTGTCATTGAATTTTAAAATAATGAAATAAATATGTGGTTCTTGCGATCTGCGTAGGATGAAATCTGTTTCTTTTAGATGAGTTTGAACAAAGACTAACACGACGACTAAAACAAAAATCAACGCATCAGACGAAGAAAAGTACAACTCATAGTTTTAAATCTGAGATAGACTTTTTTTCGTCTGAAGCGTCGTTGTACGTGTATGAAATTTTGACCAACGCATTTGAAAAAGAAACACATTCCAAAAATATTGAATGCATAATAAAAACTTTTACGTGCAATAAATTTTCTCTGTAGGAAATATTTGAATGAAAACTCATAATAGACCAGGAAAGGAAGACGCTTCAGACCCCTGTTTTGAAAAAAATTGAGAGGTGAATTTGACAGCTAATTCAGAAGCTGTGGATTGTCTGGATCAACAATAAATTATTTTTGATAGCTGAATGTATTTGAATAATTTTGGTGACCGTATTTTTTTCATCGTAGTTTTTTCCCTGTAAATTCCACTGAAACATGTCTGTCGAAGAAGTTGTAGGCATTCCAAAGAACTACAAAATGAGCCACAGTGGTTGAAAATTCAACTGTTGATTCACTTGCAAATTGCGAAAAACCAACAAAATAATGCTTTTTTAAATTTGTTTACAACAAAAAAATAATTATTTACAACAACATTCTGAGAGCAACAACGAGAATTCGTTCACCTCATACAAAAAAATAATTATTCTGAAGTGTCTTAAATTTCCCTGAAAGTATAGCTTCTATGTGGCACAAAAAGATCCCCAAAGATATATATCGTATGTTTAACCATTTTTGCATAATTGCATTTGTTTAGAAAAAAGCGGCTTTTTGTAAATTAATTTCTTTACCCAGACGGCATCCTACGTATCCAACAAAAGCTCACTTTGTTCGTGAAGAATTGTACTTTACATCTCTTATTTATAGTAAATTGATTTTTGCAATAGATTAATGGTAAAATGAGTTGGAAAAATATCGCTTAGTTTTAAATAAAATATAATCAACAATTTAAGTACTATCGCAACCGGACCTTTTCTATCGAAAAAGTTAAATTTTTTCCTAAATTCAGAAAAAAATGGATCTTCTACAACCCCCAGGAGCCAAGATCATTTTTTTTTTTAAATCTCATGGCTTTGTTAATTAACGTAGGCAGTTTGGGTTTGAACATGTTAAGTTTTAATACTTGTATTTTAAGATAAAAATTATTTGATAACCATTAACTGCAGTTTTCTATTGAAGAAACGGTGACTGAGGCACGGGAGAACTTTCTTCTGCAGCTGTTTGTGCGGAATCCAATCTCGCGCTCTCAAAACGGCTTGCGGTCGAAAAATTATCAATATCTCGGCTTCCAGAGGTCGTAGAACAACAATTTTTATAAACTGGGGTAGCTTGAGCAGACGTTCTGTGCACTTTAAATAACATTTTGGGGCTTTCAACACCCAATAAACAACATTTTCTTGTTTATTAAATTTTTTTTGCAACTCCACGTAGTATTTCTTTAATTAAATCACATTTTTTCCTACACTTTCTTGTTTACCCATACACTACAGCTGAAAACTAATGTATTCGATAACTAAAAATATATATCGTGGCAATTAAAAGTTTTATTTTTTACATTAATATTACAATTGGCTTAGATAATCGTGACTGTACGTAAACATACACATACGCACATAACGAACTTTTGAGTATGTAATTTTGAATAGATCATTATTTATAGCAAATTTACGGTTCATGCTATCTTGCTTATACAGTTATAAGCGTCATTCTTATACTTAATTAATAACTTTTTTTTTGCCGTGGTATTTTCTGCATTTCTTATGATGCGTGAAGCATGACTTTTTTGAAATAACTATGATATATATTTAACTTGAAATTTTAATCTGAACCTTAACAGAATTTCGTAAAAACTTTGAATACAAATCGTCATAACGTTTTAATAAAATTTTTTTTAACCGATGGTTTCGTTTGGATCATAGTCATGTGACCATCTCGTACCAATCACATTGCAGATAGGTTTGCTTCATTCGAAATTATTCTCATGTTCAAGATAGGACAGAATCATTATTATTATTATCATTATTATTATTATTTATTATTATCATTATGATTTTTATTATTATTATCATTAAATGCTAAGATTGAAACTAAAAATCAAAATTAATTAATTAAGCATAAAAATTTTGAATTCAAAATAACTAATTGTATTTAAAAATAGCGCTCTTTTAGAGAATGACCAATCACACGTCGACCACATGCTGGATTCGGCCAATGTTATTGAGGCTTTACTTTTAGGCAGGGGTTCAGAGTTATTGAATAACTCCTAAAAACTCCCTATACTTAACATGGGAGTTTTTCGGAGTTATTCAAAAACTCTGAACCCCTGCTTTTAGGCCATGAAAATTTAAAGACAGGAACAAGACTGTTCCTTGCTTCTGACTGTATAGTAACTTTTTATTATTGTTACTATTATTTAAGTTGATATGTCCAGTTTTACTTAGCTATAGACACAAAAATACCATGGCAGATACACTGATAACTTAGCAAATAGTACTTTAAAGTATCATTATCGATTTTTTTAGTATTATAACGACTTAATCGCGTATTTTCTTGATGTTGAAATTTTTCAATAAAAGATTCCAGATCTTCAGCTGACTTGAATTTTTGGCCAATGCTCAGTGTAAGGTGATTAGTCAACGCTAATAAAACTTCTAACTATACGCAATTAATTTTGCAACACAGCTTTTAAAATCTATAGTTTTGGCAACACGAAAGATTTAGCAGGAATAAAATTCACTAGTACTTGTATCAAAATAAAATCAATGACTGATTGATTCTATGGGACCCAATAATCTCTATGAGTCAGAGAGGAAAGAACCCCCTACCACATTCTTTATTGATAATGGCCATACTTACACTACACCTAAATTAATTTTAGAAACTTTTGTATGTACATATATCTCCTTCGCCTCTGTGAACCCTTTTTAGAAACGCAAGATAAAGAAAATTTCAAAGGTTCAAAATCTCCTATGAACAAAAAATTAAGTGTTCGTGTTGTGGAGACACATTGCGTGTAAACTTTTTCTTTTTCAGCAAATACGCAAGATACATGTAGTTAAAATATCTGTTAAAAAAAAAAAAAAAAAAAAAAAAAAAAAAAAAAAAAAAAAAAAAAAAAAAACAATTCCCAGGTATTTTTTATAAAACCTCAAATTTTTTTTGGTAAAATATGCATTAGACATATTCTTTAGATGTATCTACTTATAATTTTGTGCAAAACTTGAAAAATGTATATCAATCAACAGATATTCTTCGCGTATCGCGCACTGTTTTGCGTATCGCGCACTGTTTCGCGTATCGCGCACTGTTTCGCGTATTGCGTACTGTTTCGCGTATCGCGCGCTGTTTCGCGTATCGCGTACTCTTTAGAGTATCGCACGCTGTTTCGCGTATCGCGTATTCTTTCTTTGTCGCGTACGTGAAAATAAGGCGGTCCTCACGTATCGCGAGCCGTTTAAAAGTTCTCTCCAAGAAAAGTAGGCGTTCCTCGCGTTTTGCGGACCGTTTCGCGTACGCTCCTGTGTGCGTATACACAGACTGTATTTAATATTATAATAAATAATAGTTTTCTTATCGTCTTCAGGTTGGATAATGTCAAGGGCTTGTATCATAATGTACATTGTAATATACTAATGTTGGAATACAGAGGATACGGTCTGTCTCAAGGTGTTCCTTCAGAAGAGGGCTTGTACATGGATGCACAAGCAGGGTTGGAGTATTTATACTCTCGTAACGATATTAATACTAATGAAATTATTGTTTTTGGAAGATCATTAGGTAATATTATTTCTCTAAAGTTTGTTAATTCACCATTCCGCAAGACTACGATTTCTTTGGTGCCGCAAAATGATAATATCATCTTGTTGGAAATGAAGAATAAAACACTTTTTACGCTTGTAAAAAATCTATATCTCTCTTCGTTTTCGAGATATCGAGGTCGAAAGTTGAAAAAAACGAGACTAAATTTTTTTATTTTGCAGTGTTTTATTACTGAATCGACCACGAGAAACACGAAAAAAAAAGTTAAAACATTGTAGGAGCCTCATTTTGAGATATCAAAGAACGATAAAAAGAGAAAATTCATAAATGAATGAATTAAATACCAAATAACAATACAAATTTTTTATTACAAATTAAAAAAAAAAATTTATTAATATTTACATGCGCATTGTAAGTAATTTTGTGTGTAAATAGATATACGTGTGTGTATGGGCATGTGTGTTTAAATGTGTGTCTGTATATATTCCTTGCTGGAATGTATTAGTTATAGTTCCAATAGTCTAGTAATGAAAATTTAATTACTCACTTAAGAAATTATATGGAAAAATGTTAACTGATAGTTATATTTATGTACGTTATGTGGTGGTGGTTTCTTAGAATTTTGTCGCACGTTGCGGAAAAGTAGGCGCTGTCTATGTTTACAAATAAAAATTTATAAACACAAGTAAGTCAGTTCTTTGCCAGCTTTTGAGCAGTACAAACTATTTTTCTTCTTCATTATAACATCTCATCCATTATTACATTTAAAATAAGCTAATTTTTCGTTGTTTTATTCATTTAGTGAATTATTAAGTAGCAATGAAATTGCCCCTACTTTTTTAGAAGAAGTCGGTTTAATTCCTTTTCGATCTTCTACTCCTCCAACATGTTGCGGCTTGCCTATGAAAATGGAAGAACAAAACGGAAAACTTAATTAGCTGTATCGATGCTCGATGAAAACTACGAAGAAAAAAGATGCGCAAGGTTGTCGAAAAACACAAAATCCCGCCAGTGGCACAATTTTTTGATTACGCTCACTGCCATGCCACCTCTATGTTCGCGAAGTATTGGCCATCATATTTTTCGTCGCAAGACAACTGGTTCTAATGTTGTACCAATTAATAATAACAAGATAAAAAAAAAAAAAAAAAAAAAAGAAATATCAATATACAAAAAAATAAAAAAATTTCTTAAAATTAATTTTTTTTTTTTTTTTTTTTTTTTTTTTTTAAATAATTTCCACAGCATTTGTCATCATGACATAGGCGAGATAGCGGCACCGAACTCAGCTACTCTACTGTAATTGATTATTACAGTTATTGTATAAAAAAAGCAGAAGTTATACCATCTCATACTGATTGTCTTATCGGTGGCAGAGGTAAGACAGTCCAAATAGACGAGACTTCTAAACGAAGCGAAAATATCATCGTGGTCGCCTTACGGAACAAATGACAATTGTGATGCTAGGATTATTTTGCAAGGAAGATAAAACTGGTACTTTCTTCAAAGTCAACAAGAAAAGCAAAATAGGCCTATGGCCATACATCAGAAAATACGTCGACCCTAATACCGACCGCATAGCCACTGATAGTGTAAAACAATATTGTGGAATCGAAAAAATGTTCACTAGCGACACAGTGCATGTTACAACCAATCATAGCGTAGGTGAGTACGTAAACAAGACAGACCTCAAAAACACGATAAATGATTTAGAAAATCAAAACAAGCTTTTAAAATGAATGATTTTGTGTCGGCGGTCGCCAAAACTTATTCATCAATACATGGCACTCCATTATTATCGTCAAAATTACCTTGAGAAAAATTACAAATGTGATTTGGGCTCTCAGATAATGCAATTTCTTGCCGACATCAAAAAAGTTTACCCCGGTATCGTCGATGGTGAGGAACGCGTAGGTTTAGAGCTATTAGCTATCGATCCTTCTACTGTGGAATCAGAAAATTTGAAGGATTGATTCCTTCGAAAAAAATTAAAGTTGCCACCATCAACGAAGAATTAGAAGAACTCGACTATGATGATGACAACGACTACGATGATTACGGCGTGCTTTAAATGCACTGTGTGAATAAATTTTTATTTCTAATCATAGCCAGCTCCTACTTTGCGCAGCGTGCGACAAAATTCTAAGATACCTCTAAACATACACACATAATATATACAGACACACACATTTAAACACACATGCACATACACACACGTATATCTATGCACACACAGAAATTACTTACAATTCATATGTAACTAAATTGTTTTACGATAAATCTATAATAATAAATTTGTACACTATTTAATTCATTCATTTATGAATTTTCTCTTATCATCGATCTTCGATATCTCGAAATGTAAGGCTCCTACAACATTTTAACTTTTTTTTTTCGTGGTCGATTTCGTAAGAAAACACTGTAAAATAAAAAAAAATTTATAATCAATTTTTTTGACTTTTGACCTCGGTATCTCGAAAATGAAGTGAGATATCGATTTTCTTACAGGAGTAAACAGTGTTTTATTTTTAATTTCCTACAAGAATACATCATCATTTTGCGGCGCCGAAGGAATTGTAGAATCCCCCACCATTCAAACATACACTGAGAGAAGTAGAAGTTAACTATGAACATGGTAAGTTAATTATAAACGTATACCGCAATGTTATGTTGTCTTTTTGAGAGAGTGTAACTATTAACTTACAAAAGTGTATAGTAATCCTCACAAGTTTACTATAAACTGACGGTACGTATCCAACGTATTAAGACGTTAATTATAAACGTATGAAAAGTTAAAACTTTTTATAAATTTGCACGTGAATAGTTAACGTACCACGTTTACTATAACATTTTCTTCTTTAAGTGTACTTGTATTCATAAATTATGCATCGAGTTGAAGCATTTCTACGTGTTTAGTTAAAGTGGTTCACTTAGGTCTCAAGTAGGGTTGGCAGATCTGCTCAGGTGCATTTTGGGACAAACATTAATTTGAATCATAAAGATACTAACATAAGAAAATTTCTTCAAATAAATTATTAAGAATATTAGGGGGTCCGCACAGTGGTTCAAATTGTGAGAAAAACGGCAATAGTACATTACGCCACTAGGGCAAAAAGAAAAAATTGAGCGCCTGAAGGGCGCGCTTGTTTTACTTTAGTGCCCGAGTCTCGTACATTATTTTTCTTGCCGAGGGCACAAAGTGCAATTTTGCGCCCGTGGGCACACTTTGGGCCCGCGAAAATACTTTGCGCCCTAGGGCAGAAAAATTTTTCTGCCCGTGGGCGCAAAGTAGTTTCAAGGGCCCAAAGTGCGGCTTGAGGGCGAAAAGGCTCTGCTGTACTTTTAGCCCATGGCAAGAAAAACTTTTATTCACCTAGTTTTTTAAGGAATCCACCTAAATTTTTTTTTTTTAATTTGTCTTGAGCTATAGAATATGAAATCGTTTCCCCCGAAACTGTAGGATGTTACACATAACCTATAAAATCCTTTATAACGCAAAAGTGTTAATAATACTAAATTAACAATTACAATACTGCAGTTCAAGAGTCTACAGTAACTATAACTGTTGTTTTTTTGGTTTTGGGGTCACTGCTTATGAATCTGCTGTCATATTGAAAAAATTCAAAATAGCGGTTACAGGATGGCGCACAAAATTTTAAAAAAATCGAATTTTGTCAAAATAATTGATCCCTAGGGGTTTTTGGGGTCGCTGATTGTAAATCAGCTCTCAGATTGCAAAAATTCAAAATAGCGGATACAAAATGGCAGACAAATTTTTTCGAAAAATCAAATTTTGTCAAAATAATTAATCTCTTGGGGTTTTTGGGGTCGGTGATTGTGAATCAGATCTCAGATTTCAAATATTCAAAATGGCGGATACAAAATTTCGGACAAAATTTTTCGAAAAATAAAATTGTGTCAAAATAATGGATCCCTTGGGGTTTTTAGGGTCACTGATTGTAAATCTGCTCTCAGATTGCAAATATTCAAAATGGTGGATACAAAATTTCGGACAAAATTTTTCGAAAAATCAAATTTTGTCAAAGTAATTGATCCCTAGGGGTTTTTGGGGTCGCTGATTGTGTGTGAATCTGCTCTTAAGATTAAAAATATTTAAAATGGCAGATGCAAAATAGCCGATAAAGCTTTTTGAAAAATCAAATATTGCAAACATTATTTCTCCCTAGGGTTTTTTTAGGTCGCTGATTATGAAACTAATGTATGAATTTATAAATTTATAGTGTTGAATTAAAAACGATGCGTGGTAGTGGAACCATTCGGAGTACTTTGAAGTTCGTTTATTTACATATTTACAAGGGTTTCCGTTTCTAAAATTAAATATAGAGAAATTGTTTTAAATTTTAACTCATAAGAATTGATAAATTAATACCTTTTAAAATATAAAAATTAAAAACTATAGGTTTTGTTCAATAACGATCTAATTATAAGTAATACATCAAAGTATACTATGATAAATGTAGTCGTAAGCTTACAATAGTAAAAGAATAGTAGCAAGAGGAGGATCACTATTCTATTCTAAATAAAAATTTGATATGCACTAGATGACTGCTTCTTTTTAATAATCTTCTGTTTCCAGCGATTGTGTGTCACTTTCAGCATGGCCTGATTCTTGCTCCTCATTTTTAAAATTGTCTATAAGTAACAATTGTCGGAGTTCGTCACTGATCGCAGAGCGTTTTTTGTTGGCAATTCCCTAGATAAGGTGATAAGAGGATCAGATTGTTCCAACAACATATGAAAAATATCAGCACTCGCAGAACTCCACGTAAAATTCTCCATGTAGATTTATTTTCAGTTCTACGTGAATTCCTTGCAGATTCCATGTGAATTTGATGTGGATTCCAGGTGTATTTCATGTGAATTTAACGTGGAAATCACGTAAGAGAAATTTTAAAAAATAAAACTTCTTTAGGCGCGTTGGGCTATTTCAGGTAGGTAAAACCATGAGTCTCCTACGTCCCGTCACGTTTCAGTTGTAGCAATATGTGTACCTAAGGTATACCTCTGTATACCTCTGTACATGTATGAGGTTGGTATAACAATTTGTAATAGAATCAAACAGGTTTCTGCTTTTCTGAAGATAAGAATATACCAATTTTATTTTGTAAATTATTCTATCGTTAATAGTCTTGGATACTACTCTTTCTCATTGTTTCTTGTCATGCAGCCGCGTGACTATGTCAAAGTTTTAACATCAAAGTCCTACATTTTTCTAACAGCTATACATTCTTCTAAATAACAGTTAATTTTCTTATACCACAATTTTCTTTGGTAACTTGCTTTTAAGGTAGTTCTCGACCAATAACACTTTTCTTACAAATTTCCTGAAATTTCAAGCATAGCTTAAGAGAGCTATTATTTATCATGAGCCAAATTTTAAAGAGGCTTAGCGGTACAGTTTCAGAGGTATTAAAGTTTTAATGTTGAAATTTTAACACAGGTGATATAAGAAAGTGCCGGATCGGGGGTCAATTTGTACATAAAATTGTTCATATCTTCCAAACGCTTCTTACAATGTTTCTAAAAAAATAGTATGATATAATTAGTATTATAAATCAACTGTGAGTTAAGTTTCAAAGGGCTCAGCGGTATAGTTTTTTAGTATGAGCTTGTCAAAGTTGATAACTTTCATGCAGCTGCATGCGAAGAAAAAGGACAGCTGTATAATGCAGACTGCATAAACTATGCACACGCTATAGTGCAGTATGGCACGCGCTATAGAGTGCTCTAGAACTACCTTAAGTAAAACTCTTTTTGACTATCATAGAATTTAATATTTAAATCATGTACTAAATAAATGTTGAACCAAGTTAGTATAGCTAAAATGATGTTTTTCTACTGTAAAAAAAACATTTTCAAGTTATTATGTGCACAAGCTTACAACATCCCCGTGTAATTTCCCTACGTTAATTCCACATAGAGAAATACATAAAAAAAAAAATAGTTCAGCTGATTCTATAATTTTTCTCACTGTCTCAGTGCACAGAATGTTGTTCCAAAATTATTCTGGCTATTTCAGGTTCACATTGAAAATGTCTAAAACTCGATAACAGATCCATACTTAGCGGCCTAAAAAACGACTAAATACTGATTATTTGGATAACACACGTTGTTAAAAAAAATTGGTCCGCCATTTTGAATCCGTCATTTTGAGTATTTGCAATCTAAGAGCAGATTCACAATCGGCGACCCCAAAAACCCCTAGGGATCAATTGTTTTGACAAAATTTGATTTTTCGAAAAATTTTGTCCGCCATTTTGTATCCACCATTTTAAATTTTTGCAATCTGAGAGCTGATTTGCAATTAGCGACCCCAAAAACCTCTAGGGATCAATTATTTTGACAAAATTCGATTTTTTGAAAAATTTTGTCCGCCATCTTGTATCGGCGATTTAGAATTTTTTTAATATGATAGCAGATCTATAAGCAGTGACCCCAAAACCAAAAAAACAACAGTTATAGTTACTGTAGACTCTTGAACTGTAGTATTGTTGTTGTTAATTTAGTATTACTAACACTTTTGCGTTATAAAGGATTGTATAGGTTATGTGTAACATCTCACAGTTTCGAGGGAAACCATTTCATATTCTACAGCTCAAGACAAATTAAAAAAAAAAAATTCAGGTTGATTCCTTAAAAAACCAGGTAAATAAAAGTTTTGCCGTTTTTTTCGCATTTTGAACCACTGCGGTCCGCGCACAGGGCGCTTCATAATTGATTTCACAAAAAAAATTAAAAAAAAAACTTAGATCATAAAAATTGGATTTAGCGTATTTTAGCATACGGTACGAAAAAACAATTATTCTGGTGTTTTATTTTGTTGTATGCTGTAGTTTTTGAATTCTTTTAAAGTTGTGTAACAAATTTAGATGAAACTAGCAGTGACACAATATAGCCTGGTCCTCTCCGTGTTCTTAAAAAAAAAAAATCTTCGTGATGTCTCAAAAACTTGTCTGTCGACAGGTGTTTCTCCAAAAAAGTGCTTGTTCTCTACTGTTCGCCGTGAGATAACACGGCGCATACATCGAGATCCTCGAATAGACCTAGTATCAACGAAATTATATTCTAGTACAGCCTTCTGGCAACACCACTTCCGAGTAAAAAAGGTGCGGCTATCGAATGAATTTTTGTTGAGATTGCAGAAGTTGATAATAATGTTATTCATGTGTTAATAAATTTTTCAATTGACAAAAAATTCTCTGAAAAAGTTTCTATAAATGGATTTGTAAAATTGCGCGCAACAAGTTAAAGTACCCAGTACTTGGACATGACCTAAAATGGAACCAGTAGTTGGACAAGCTATATTTCCGGAATAAAACTTGAACAAAAAGTGAAAACAAAATTTTTTTGCAATCTTTAGAAACCCAAGAATTCAGCATAATAAAAATTATGACGATAACTTGTCTAGTCTTTGAACTAAAAATATTCATCGTCTCGAGGCGTGCAAAACTGTTGTCCAGATATAGGTTCCATGGGATTCCTTACGTACGCAGTATTTGGACACTTGATAAATACTGAATTTTAATATTTATCGATGAAAGTATTACGTTCAAGTAACTCTTTTTAAATAAAAATAATGTTAAAATATTGTTGAAGTAACATTACGATGCTTTCTTTAAACAATATTTATATTTCTCAGCTCAAGACATGCAAAACTGCTGTCCAATCTATCGTTTCCATTAGATTTGTCCTATACTCAATACTTGGACTATTTACATTATATGGATGTCCAACTACTGGTCCTAAATCGAGCGTCGACCCCCAGTAAATTGACTTTGAAATTTAGTTTCTTCTTATTTATCGACTTAATAATTCGGAATTTTTTTTTGTAATTAATAGAAAACAATATAGATTGATACATGAAACGTTTTTTTTAACCCTTTTTTAGGCTATTTTTTAGAATTTCTTGTATGAATCTTTTCATGTACAAAAGAGTCCAAGTACTGGGTACTTTACCTTTAATAGGGTCAATGTAGGTATTACTGTCACATTTCTTTTTTAGACATATGTAAAAGCCTACAACAAACTCATGTATGAATTTACAAATTTATTATTTTTTTAATTGAAGCTACTGGATTTATAAAAAATATAAAAAATATTTGCTCAGTAAAAATTGTAAGAATTATAAAAATTTTTTGAATGCTAAATCCTGATATTACTGACACCCAAACACTACCATTGCTGCAATTACTGTCAACTTATTTATTTCTGAAACGTGCGAGAGTTGATGTTTATAAAATGAAGAATGAAATGTACAAAGAACCTTATAAATATTTTATTTGAAAATTCTCAAGGTACATGGATCAAGACAAATTTTTTCACAGATCTTCATAAAAATGTAGTTTGTTATAGTTTGAATAACAATACATCTCTTGGCCAAAAATGAGCCAGTTCCTGTGTCTCATATAAGAGATATTGTAATCCAAAGTCTGTATTTTTTTTCGTTATACATGGCGTTTATGGGAAGGCACGCCATTTTCCTCACTATTTTGTACCTTTCGCTAAAGAAAGTTTAGAGTTTTCTCCAAAAACTAGCGTGTTATTGGTGAATATTCCAAGATTGTTATATTCTAATTTGGAAACGATCTTGTACCCAGTTGTTGATATATTTCCGTTTAAATTGAAAATCTCGTTCAATAAACTATATTACCGACGGTTTAATTTTTTTAATATAATCAGTTTTTAATAGGTGGCGTACCCCTAGTGACCCATGTACCTTAAACTGTCATCACTAACAATTTTCATTAAGCTATCCATATTTGAATCGTTAGTACTTTATGCAAACTTGCAGTATATATGTTATCATTTGAACTGGGAACAAATATTAAATAGGATTTATTTTTTGTGCTTTCGTGACCAAAAAACTTTGATGGCAACTGGTTGTTGTCTATTGAAAATAATATATTTTTCCATTTTTTTCTCCGTGTTTATGCACTTCTGCCAAAGCTAAGTTTAGATTTTCGCTGAAACAACATATCCTTCTACACGGAGAGAATTTTCAACGCGTGAGAACTCGGACATTTTCAGCACGTGATATACCAAAGTTTCGCATCTCAGGTGCCGAAGTTCTAGTTGTGAGTGTGACGTCCCCAGTGTCCCCACTCTTTTCGACACTGCAGTCCGTCCTAGAGTCCGCGTCGGACTGTGGCAGTACGAAATTTCGATGCGATAGCTGCTAATGTTTGACCTCTTATAGTGATGCTCAAGGGAGTGATCGGACAATGTGTCTGCATTCTTGGTACTTCCGGTTTGGAACAAATATGTCGGACACGGTGGTTTATGTGGCATTGGCCGCCATGTTGATCTAAACCGGAAGTCGGGGAACATACACGGAGAAAAATTTTGAGTTAAAAGAGTACACGTACTTGGGGTAGGAGAGTTCAAGCAGGTATGAAGCTTATACAGTTCAAGTAACTGGGCGCCATCTAGCTCAAAACGTTATGATGATACACATCAAACAGCGTTGAACTGCATAAGTCCGGAGAGGGGGGACTCTACGAGCTCGGCAGGTTGGGCTATTTGAGTCCAACCTCCTGAGCTCCTGGCTTCAGCCATATATACATGTATACGTACGTATGTATATCGT
>JAPYYV010017095.1:0-14122 GCA_030522625.1 Copidosoma aretas | reverse complement strand
AAAATCAAATTTGAACGGGGATTCATATTAAGAGTAAGGGGAGTACAGTAGAGCTGTAGGGGAGTAAAAACGCAAGGTGTATGACACGTGGAAATTGAATGAATTCACCTGTGAATTTCGGGGGGTAAGGGGGGGGGCAGCACGGAGGGGACCGAGAAAGTTGTCGCTTCGCACCCCTGTGCGCTCCACGTGCCAACCCCTCATGGCAGAATACTTATTTCTTTAAAAAAATGAGCTGTAGGAAATTTCCATATTAATTATTTAAAACATTTTAATTAACGTTTTTTCGTTACAAAACACGTAGTACTAAGCGAATTTACCCGTAAATTGTCGGGGGGGTGCAGAGGTGGGGGGAAATGTCATTCTTACAACTATATATATATACTAGTGGGGTTTTGCCCCCTGCACACTCTGCGTGCCAACCCCCATACTTCAATATTTTTATTCTCATGGCTGAATAATAAATTTAACAATTTATTTTTCAATACACATTTCTGCGTACAAATAAATATAACCAAAGCAATCTCATAGACAGAAATGTTGTCTCTTGACAAATTTTTGAAATTATCTTTTTCTGCCTCTTTCCTTAGTAGCATCCCTCTTTTTTTCCTGTTTTAACTTTTTAATACCTCTCTGAGACTCATTTGAATTTTGCTTTCTGCTACTTTTCTTAGCTTCTTATGTTTGTTTAATTTTTTTATCTCCTATTATTTTATTCATGCATGTTGCCTTAGTCTTTAATTCTTGTTTTACTCTCTCTTTTATTCTTTTAGTATTCAAGAATTTATCTATAATCCATATTTTTTGCTTAATTATTGTGATATCCTTTGTATCAATTTGCAATGATTTTTAGTTTTATAAATTTTTTCATTTTTAGTTCTTCTGCTACCTGTATGATTACATTACGCAATGTGTCCTATTATTTTAAGATATTTATTTCATGTGTATATTCGCCTACCAGCACGCTCTGCTTGCCAATTTTTCAATTGTTTATATTTATAAGTTAAATCATTTTAATAATTATATAAATGTATAAAAATTTTTATAATAATAATCAATGTTTCTCTAATTTATTAAAGAAGCTCATAATTGCTTTATTCTTCAAATAAAAAAGTGATTATTGAAATATATTTTAATCTTTTTTTATTTATAAATATTTTAATTTTTTTTTTAATACGGTTTTGAAAATATTTCTTTCGAACAATTTTGAATTTGAAAAATAATAGAACATTGAAAAACACGATGCCTGGGATAGGTCATCGGACAGATACACAGACGTGATGGATTGTGATTTGAGATAACAAATAATTAACCTCAAATTAGCACATATTACAGAGTGCATTTATGTAGAACAAATATGATACCTTTTTTGGGTTAACTCACTGGCTCTTTTTTAATATTACCATTACTTGAAATACTTATAGAACAACTATAAAAGACATAACGAACACACTAAAAATAATCGGACTTTTAAATAAATCTCATCATATCTATATAACATTAATATACGATTATCTGTGTACTTATATAAGTACAATAATTCCGTCGATTGAATGTATTTATGCTCTTTACATTTGTTAAGCGCTATTCACACATTTTATACAATTATCACCATTTTATTTGAAAAACTTTTATAATTTCTAGTGATTTTATGATTTTTTTTCATCTAAAGGAACTCCCTACTGTTTAGAATATTTTAATTGCATTTATTCCAATGTTAAGATATTATGATCAAAATTTTTCTACTCGATGTATTGTAAAATTTGTAAATGAGATAAGAAAAATTTATTACAGAATTAAAATTAGTTTCATTAGAGTGATTTATTATTTTCTTACAGGTAATCTTTATATTTTTTTTTTAATACTCATATTTATTGTAGATTTAATTTAGAAAATAATGTATTAAAGATATACACAGTACAACATTTAACTTCAGACAAATCTTATTTTTCAAAAAACATAGCAAGGAACAATTATTTAAATGTGCTGAATGTAAAGAAAGTTTCAAAAGATTGACACATTTAAATAGACATATATTAATTCATAATGAAGGACATAAAAAAATTTGCAAGGGTTTTGAAAGATCAGACGGTTTTAGGAGCTTTGGGAGTTTTGCTCAGAGGGGCGAGGAACGGGGAGTCCCCTCTTTTATACACGAGTCTCCGCTACGTATGTGCAATATAATTTTATCATTTATTCCATGAAAAATAATCATCAATTTATTCTTTCTACTTTATCTCTTTTGCTTAAGCCTAAAACTGCTTTATCTGTCCTTTAATTTTAATCAGTCGTTTTTTTCCATGCCGGGAAAATTTTTGTTGATAACCACACTTCTTGGTCCATGTCCTAGTTTTTAACTTCTAATTCATCCACTTTAAATTCAAACAGATTTGTTGTTATCCTTTATTCTTTTCCAAAACGTATATTTTTCTTTTTTAAAATTAGTCAAATTATTATATTGACTAATTGCAACAAATACCCATCAATTAAAAATAATTTTTCTTTTTTATCTGTTTATTTCCTGTATATTACTTGTACTTTATTTAACTAAGTCTTTCTGCATATGTTTTCTGTCTTCAATATGCTAGGCGCCTTAAACAACGTCAATAGATAATTTGAGACAGTTTTTTCTGAGTTTGCCTACTGTTACACCTCCTGTTTTATTTTAGATTCACTTATAGCCTATTTTTTAGACAAATAAACGTAGAAGTTTCAGGCTTCATGGACACCCTTGCCTTTTCTTTTTCATAGTTTTGAATAAATTTGTTAGCCTCTGGCCGTAATAACCTGTTTTTCTTTTGTATATGTTTAGATTTTTTTGAACATTTTTGTCATTTTTATACTTATTTCTCTTAAATTTTTACTTTCAATTAAATTATTTAGCACGAAAATATAGTATCTTGTTCTTCCTTTTGTTCTGGTAGCAGCCTAACTCTTGTTTATTATTTTTTACTTCTCTACCGATATTTCTACATTTTCAACAATTATAATTTCTTAATCATTGTATGTTACAATTAAGAAGACACTACTCTGTAGTTTTAAAGTACTTCAACTTATTTCTTGCCTCGTGAATTTGATAGATTTATGCTATTGCGTACGCTCCGATAATATGTGTGTTAGTCTGTAAGCTATGAAGTTTGTTTGTCAAATCAAAAGTCCATATTATTTGTAGATTTTTGAAACAGTTTTTATTATTTAGTCTTCTCCTGTGTCTTTCCTGTTTTTTTATTTTCAGCAATACATTTTTTTTTCAATGATGGATATATTCTTGCAAAAAATTACCCTATTGATCGCCATAGAGCCAATTCTTAGCATAACTGATGCCGAGAGAAGCTTTGAAACCTTCAAGAGTAGTATTTTCCGTGTGGGTATTTGAATGCGTCATCAGAAAAGCATGTCTTATGGCTAATTCAAGAATTTTCTCAAGATCTATAATGATATATATATATATATATATATATATATATAATTGATCTCTCTAAGATCCAAATAATACTTTTCGTTTCAATATATAGGATTCATTCCATGGCTTCCATTGGCATACTCATAAATTTTTTGTGTACTATTATGGATATCGTTATTCTATTTATTATTATTAGTTGCTGCATAATCAATTTTCATAGAAGTTGGTTTTTCATATAGGAATTTTCATACAGTAAGAAAGTAATAGTGTTTGTCAAAATTTATTGAGAAAAAAAAACATGTTTTTGGGGGTAGCTGGGGGGGAGTGAGGGGAGCTAGCGCAAATTATTTGAGGTCATACTTCACGGTAAAACGAATTTTACCTTATTTTGGGGTGTAGCGGGAGGGAGCTAGTACTCACCCTAAAAATATACAACTATATAATATATCTTCCTACTAGTGAGGCTTCGCCCCCTAAGCGCTCCGCGTGCCAACCCTCATATTTCAATATTTTTACTTATATCTGAATAATAAATACAAGAATTTATTTTTCAATACACATATATTAGTGTACAATTATAAATCACCAAAGCGATCTCGTGAAAATTTGCTCAAAATTTGAACAAATATAGTAAATATATAAAATAATTTTACTGATTTAACAAATAACTGTTAATAATTAAAATTTTATAAGGGCTCTTTCTGTTATTTAAGGTTAATATTGATACATATGTATATGCATATAGTATTTACGCAATCATTATCATTACAGAAACCGTTATGATCCTTTTTTTTGGTTATTTTTAAAGATTTTGAATCAATTATGGGTATAAGTTCACAGTAGGATATCATTTTTAATTTTTTAATATTTGTAGATGTAAAATTTTTCCTTTACTATTTTTAATTTCTTATAAAGATTTTTATATACTTCAACATTTTCTTTTCTTGTTTTATAGCTATTAAAAATAATTGTCTCTTTCAATTATTATTAATTTTATTTTCACTAGGGGGCCCTGCCCCCTGCGCGCTTTGCGTGCCAACCCCTAATATTTGATAAAACACATTTATTTCTGTGATTTTTCAAGAAAAATTGAATAATTAGCTATTTTATAAAGTACACTTTTAGTTTTTATTAAACCAACCCATTCCAAATTGATTTATTATTATTTTCGAAATCATATTTTCAAATTTGCCCGCTCTTAATCAGTCTCAACCAATCGCAGAACGAATAAAAAGCCTCCAGTCACGTGAGGATATATCTTTTAAGATAGGAATAGAGTATCATACGTAATTGATTAAACATACTACAACATTTTGGAATTGCTTTTTACATAGACATAATAGAATTTGTAACGCATAGCATATCATTGAACTTTCAATCTTAACCCTGCAGTGACTTAGTTACTTACATATATATCATACACATTCACATGAATCATCGTTCTCCTGCATATCTTTCCATTATCTTATAATCATATATTTCTGACAGATATTATTATTTCTTTTTTTCTTCTCTTTACATAACATTATGTGCTTTATATATTTTTTTTTCTTATTACAAATTTTACAGTTTATCACTCAAAAACTTTTAAACTCACTTACATGTTTTTCTTTTTGCTTCATTTTTCTCTCTATGTTTTTTTCCTTTTTGTTTTCATTTTACGGATGATAGACTTGTGAATTACCATTTAGCTTTTCTGTATTTTATGATTAACAAACGTCTTCCTTTCTTTTGTGAGAGTAACTTTGATTTTCTCAAGTTTATGTTCCATTGCTGCTCTTTTTATCAATCCTACGTTCTCTCTTCCTCTACTTTTTCATATACAACTTTAACTTCTTCGTCTATTTTGTATGATTTTTATTGATTAAGTCCGTTAGTTCTTCGATTAGGCATGAATAAGGTCATCTACTCTTGTTCATTTCTATTATGTGCAAAAAGTTAATTTTTTCCCTTCTTCTTATGCCTATGTCTAGGCTCACTCTTCCTTTCTCTATTTCTCATATATATCCTGGTGTGATTTTATTTCAACTGAACATGATATTTGATAATCTGAATCTTTGTTTACCCCCTTTTCTTTCCTTTTTCATTCTTAAATCCATGCCTACCCTTCTCGCCTCTAGTTTCCATATATATCCTTATGTTTTTGCATTTAAACTAACTACATATTTCGAATCTGCCTTCTATTTTTTTTGTTTTATAGGCAAGTCTCCGCTACGTTTGTGCAATATAATTTTATAATTCAGTCCATGACAAATAATGTTCGATTTCAACTTTCTACTTGAGCTCTTTTGCTTAAGCCAAAAATTGCTTTGACTGCCCATTGCACCCTACCTGTCGTTTTTCCTATGTGCCACGAAAATTTTGAAACATATTAATAGGTCTATGTCCTCCTTAAAATCTTCCAATGCTTCCAATTTAAATTAGAATCGATCTATTTCTATCCTTCTACGTTCCTAAAAATTAAGATTTTTCGAAAAAATCTAGTCAAAACAATAAATGATTTTACTGATTTATCAAAAAATTGTTACTAATTAAAAACTGATAAGGACCCTTTTTGTTATTTGAGGTTGATATTAATACATATGTATATTAGAGTGGTCCTTATCTAGAAAATTTTAAAATTTTATTTCTTGATAGTCCTAAATCAGTTAGGAATAAATAAAAAAAAATTCCTGCCAAGTTTCAGCTCTTAATATTAATATTAACCAGGCCCCCACGACGACTAAAGTTTTAAATGAAAGATAACATGGGAAATTTTCTTGTGTTTCTATAGAATTTTTTAAAACCTTGGCAAGTTCTTAAAAATAGGTCTCTTATTATATTTCGCTAAGTCCACGCGTTTTGTGAATAATTGAGGTCAAAGTTTAACGTTAAGTGATGTATGGTGACATTTACGATTTTTTTACAATTTTTTCCGAAAATTCCTCTTTTTAAAAAAATTACCATTCATTTTAAAAATCATCTTCACTCTTCTGTGAATTTTGACATGGGAATTCGATAAATATAGATAGTATAAATATATATGTTATTGTCGACCGAGATTATTAGGAAAGTGCTGGGTGAGGGTGAAAAATAACAATACTCGACACACACGCACTCAATACTTTATAACATAATATGGATTTACTGACAACAAATGAGTGTACATAGTCACAACTGAAATTAGAACTGAAAAAGACATTTGATGGTATGGAGTACTCGAGTTAACACGCGCGCGTAAGCGTACTACAGTCCTGTATAACGAAATAAACAAAACGTTAACGAATATGCATACATTGGGTGGCCAGCCCCATACTATTACATGTGATACAAATAAACAAGCGCTTAATACAAAGACGGAAAACCGACTATTTCAAGGAAGGACGGCACGGACTTATCCTATTATAAATCGCTCGCAAGGGGGGAGGACAGCGTACACAGCATCGCTCGTAGTGCCAACTTATTGCGAACGCTGATCGATCAAAAACTAATTCTTTATCTGCCCGCTGGTCCGCTCACAACCCCACCTCTCCTCCACATCCCTCACCATTTACTTCATCTCCCTCATCGTCGCTGTACTAGCTCGGCACAACCAACGTGTGGCATTATAAACGACCGAACATGCCGCCTACCTATTCATCGCGAGAGGAGTATAAGAAACCCTCAACAATCGTCCGTTGGCTTAGACTTGTTGTCCTTCAGATACAGTGGACAAAGTTTCAAGACGTGACGAGAAAGAGTAAACGTAGCAGTTTTGACGGTTACCACCCTAACGAGCCCGTCTGAACCCGAATGCACCTTAATTATTCGTGCAAGGGGCCATTTAGCGGGAGGTAGGCGATCGTCGCGCACGATGAGTAGTCTACCCACTGCCAGGTTCTCGGTAGGAGACCTTTACTTAGAGCGCTCTTACGGAATGAGTAAATATTTGTTTGCCCATCTTTTCCAGAAGCCGCACTTGATTTGCTCGAGCAGTTGGAATTGGTTGAGACGATTTGCAGGGACCTTGGATGGCTCACTGCTTGGGACAAGGATCGATGATTCACCGATCAAAAAATGAGCCGGAGTAAGGACGTTCAAATCATCAATATCATTACTTATTGGAGTGAGTGGTCGTCAATTTAAGCACGCTTCTTCTTCAGTAAGCACTGAATAGAATTCTTCGTAAGTAAACGCCTGCTCCCCTAACACTTTCTTCAAGTGAGATTTCGCAGACTTGACTTCAGCTTCCCATAAACCCCCATAATGCGGAGAGCTGGGTGGATTGAAGCTCCATTCAGTTCCGTCGTTGGCCAACAGGTCAGCTGCTGACTCGTAAAAAAGGGAAGCTTTATTGAACTTGGCCTCTAATTCTGTGTTAGCTCCATGAAAGGTGGTCGCATTATCGCTGTATAAATTTCGGTAGATACCTCTACGGCTGACAAATCGGCGAAAAGCGAGAATAAAGATAGCTGCGATGAGGTCGCTTACCAGCTCGAGATGAATAGCTCGGGTAGAGAGACATACAAATAAAACGATGTAGCCTTTACTAGTTTGCACACCTCTCCCTTGGTTAGCTCGCACTTGGACTGGGCCTGCGTAGTCGAGACCCGACCTTGCAAAGGGTCGAGCTTGTGTAACTCGATCCGAAGGTAAATCCCCCATCAATTGGTGAGTCAGTCGAGGTTAAACTCGCTGACAGGTTGTGCAGGCATGCAATTCAGATTTCACTAATTAATTCCTTCCGATCAACCAGATACCTTAGGAAACAGTACTGTTGGTGAGGGTAGGTCCTCCGTGGAGGCAGAGTTTATGGGCTTACCTCACAAATAATGGACCCAAAAGGAAGTGTCGTGGAATGATAGGGGGGTGCTTTGCTTACGGTCATAGGGCAATCGTGAGTGTTCCAGTCGACCGGATAATATTGATCTTACGGTCATAGGTGGGGCTGACTTTGTTTAGGGTACTTCTTTTAAGCAAGGGAAGATTGGAGGCCAACAATTTTAATTTTTCATTGAATAAACACGACTAAGAGAGTCGGATGACAACTATTTGTGGGCGCGGGGGGGGGGGGGGGGGGGGGGGGGGGGGGGGGGGGGGGGGGGGGGGGGGGGGGGGGGGTTGAACCTGCTTTTTGAGAGTGGACCCTTTTTGCCCAACGCAGGCAGTACCCTATGACTCTCGATAGCTTGGTTAAAGAAGAGAATTTATTGAGGAGTCCTGGCTCACTCGGACGCGTTGTAGCGTGCAGTACCTTTATCCTTCGGCTCTCTTTCGGCCAATATTCGGGAGACTTGAGCAGCCATGACAGTCCGTGCCACCATAGCACTGAGTTACTAAGATCGGGGGTTGACCACGGAAGGCCAGATCAGCTGGGTTCTCCGTGGATGGAACATGCTGCCACTTTGCAGATAAGAGTTCATTGTGAATAAAGGCCGTCAGATTTGCGACAACGGTTTTCCATTGACTGGGATGCTTGCGTAGCCAAACAAGAACAATTTGGCTGTCGGTCCAAGTGAATACTCCAGCTGTTACAAAGCTCGGGTGCTTTAGTATGTGTTTGAGGAGACTGACAAGAAGAGATATGCCACAGAGTTCCAGATTCGGTATGCTGATGGTTTTAACTAGTGCTACCTTCGACTTAGCCATCAACATGGAGGTGCTAACATGACCGTCGCTATTCCATACTTTAACATAGACGACTGCGGCATAGGCCCGTTTAGAGGCATCTGAGAAGCCATGCAACTCAAAATCACAATAGGGGGAAGTGCGCAGCCATCTTGGTATTGTTAACGTAGTTAACTCGGGGAGTGATCAAGTGTAGTTTTCCCAGCGGGTACTCAGCTCCGGTGAAAGGTGATCGTCCCAATCAGGGCCCAAAGTCCAGAGGTCTTGCATAATTACCTTGGCCACAACGATCACAGAAGCCAGCCATCCAAATGGATCGTACAATTGTGCAAGTTGGGCCAGGACTTTTCGTTTGGTGATAGCAGTACTCATTGAGGTTGGTGAGTTAATGCGAAAACTAAAGTCATCTTTGGTAGGATTCCATTGCAGGCCTAAGGTCTTGACAGTATCCTCTGAGCCAAGGATCTTTGACGGTTCATTTAGTCTTTTCTCACTGACAAGGATATCTGGATGATTGGCGGACCATTTATCTAGGTCCATCCCTGCTGACCTTAGTATAGCTATTAGTTCCTCTCGTTTACGCACGGCTCCAAACACGGTGTCGTCTCCGACCAACATATTATCCACGTAAACGTTTTCTTCAAGGATTTTCGAACCAAGGGGGAATCTCGCGTTCATCGCTAGCTAGTTGTCGCAAGGTTCAAATCGCCAAATATGGAGCTCAAGTGGTTCCATAGGTGACTGTAGTTAGTCAGTAGTCATAAGGTGGATGCGCAAGGCCTGGAGCTCAAACAATACGCTGGAAGTCTTGGTCGCTCAATGCTACTCCGACTTGCCTGAACATTTTCACTATGTCAGCCGTAAATGCAATGCGGAACCAACGCCAACCTAATATCACCAATGAGAGATCGCTCTGTAATTTGGGTCCAGGGAGGAGATGATCGTTAAGGCACTGGTCTCGAGTCTTCCGAGAGGCGTCAAAGACAACTCTCACTTTGCACTGTTCGACAGCGCCAGGTACCACCGCGTGGTAAGGCAAGTACCATGATTGAAAATTACACTTGGCAGAATCTGAAATGTGTACCATATGGCCTAGATCCTTATAGATCCTTATAGTGAATTCATGGTACTCTTTGGCAAGTGCCTCATCTCGCCTAAGACGCTTCTGCAAACTCTCCAAAGCTGACAGGGCATTCCGTCGAGTTTCTAGGCCAAGTGGTGGAATTCCGGGCTTTAAAGGGAGATGAATACGATATCGACCATCTGAGTCTCGGCGATGATCTTCTCTAAACTGTTATTCACATTTTTCTTCCTCTGCAACAGTTGACTGAGATCATCTTTGTAAGTGCTATACAGGGAGAAAATAGGCTGTACGGTAAGTGTAACCTGCCGTATCTCTCAGTTGCGTGGGACCTGAGAGGACCCACCCAAATATGGCGTTTTGAGCAGTCAATTGTGTACCGGATATTCGTCTCAGACCATCCTTCAGTAAGCTTCCATATACATCAGCTCCTAAAAGAACATCCACCTTACTTCGACGTAGAAAATCTGGATCAGCCAGAGGCAACCCTGACAACGGCGTTAAATCCAGTTCTGAGAAATCTTTGCAGGGAAAGTCAGAAGAAAGACAGGGAAGTACTAATCGAATAAATGATGACTGTGACGAATGAACGAGCTACACCGGAGCGCGAGGCGCCTAATTCTTCAAGTAAAATTTTCACTGGCTGTCGGGGTAGTCTTAAGGACTGGACTAACGATTCCGTGATAAAAGATGTCTCAGACCCTTGATCTAAGAGTGCTCTAATCTTGATTAAATTGCCATCCAGTCCCGTTACAAGGACTTGAGCAGTAGCTAAGATCGCAAGGTGATCCAGTGTCGAAGCACTAACTGCTGTGAAGGTATGTAGTTTGGGATTTACGTTCATGAGAGGAGTCAGGGGGGTCGTGTTTTGTGCTTGCGACCTCTGATTAATCTGTCGATGAGTATCAAAACGCTGGTTGTTCGCATGATGGAGCAATGTGTGATCTTTTTCATTGCAGGTTAAGCATCGATTGGGCGAGGTGCAAACATTACATTTGTGACTACCAAAACAGTTAAAACACAACCCCAGTTAACGTACCTCTGTACGGAGCTCGGGGGGACATTTGTCCTTGAACTGAGGACATCTTCGTAGCACATGGGCACCACCACACAGAGGGCAACTTAATCCGGATCCTTTTAAAACAGGCAGAATCGTGAGAGCTTTGCGAGACGCGGCCCTGGGCTTCGAATTGTGAGTAGCGTTCCTTTCCAACCTAGTCTCAATACTCATCATGCAAAGACTCTGTTCTCGACCCTCTAAGAAATCCACAAATTCTGCAAAGGAAGGGAATCCATCATTAGTCTCCAGAGCTCGCGACTCACTCTCGGCGATGGTGACTGCCTTTCGGTCCTTAGAACTTAATTCAAGTTCCCAGGCTTTTCTCAAAGTAGGATCCAATCGCGCAGAAAGATAGTGCACAAGCCAAATGTCCCAATGCTCAACGGGAATCTTCAAATTTTTTAATGCTCGCACGATGCGCTGAGCCTCACTAATTTCTCTTATTTACTTGTTTTGAGCAGTATAAACTTTAGTTGGTTGTTGGGTTCGCTGTTGTCATTTCTCAAAAAGGAAGTACAACCAAGGTTTTTTTTCTATATATATTAGTTATACTATTATACTCTCGTTATTCTTTGATATTATTTCATTTTTTAAACGCGAGCGATAGTGTATATAAACACGAATAATACTAAAGACAACTGAATTTTTTTCTTTAACAATTTTATTTACCCCTGCCTTCATATACATGTTACTATTTGAAATTGTGTTAAAGGTCACTTAAGTGCAGAGTACTTGAAAAGACATCTGAAATTATGGAACGAAAATAAAAAATGTCAATTCATTCTAACATAATAATTACGTGTGTTATTTTTATTGCATTCTATACTTTACATTTAATAACTTACTTTTAGACATATTTATTCATAAAGAAGAAAATAAAAAATAAATTTGTGAAAAATGTGGTAAGGGTTTTTAAAGATCAGACGATTTAAGACGGCACATAAAGTGCCACAATGTAAAACAAATAGAATAAATTATTGTTTAATTTATTATATCGGTTTAATTAATCATTATTTTTCAACTTCTGTGAAGACTTTGAAGAACTAACTATAATGCTAAATTTTTCAATCCTATATAATCAATATATTGGTACTAAGAGTGACTTTTTTCTACCCTCATTTTATTTTATTGTACATTTGTTATTATAATTATAATCTTAGAACGTGTAGAATCGAGTAATCTAAATGAAACAAAGTTATAAAATCCTACCGATGAACTTATAATTAAGTTAAGTGAGTGAGAGCTGAGTAGAAGGTGATGAGGAGGTGAAGGGGAGCTGGGTTTGGGCTGGGTGGGAGCTGAGAGGAAGGTGGAGGGGGAGTAATGGGGAGCCGGGGATGGAGCTGAGGTGGTGTGGAGGAAGGAGGGAGGGCTAGGACTCACTTTTGTTCATACAACTATTTAATATAGGGAGATATATCTATAAACTTTAAGTTTTTCCTTATAATAGATTATATGCATTCCTTATCCACACCCATGCACACCCACCTAATAAATTTTTTAAATTCCATCTTACTACTTTTGTTTGTACATAAAAATGATTTTTTTAAATTTACATCGTGAAATATTCTAAAACAACGATAAATATCTTAATCCGTTTTTTTGAAAAAATCAAGTTTTGAAAATAATGATAATCAAAGTATAAAAAAAATCAAACGAATCAAAATTTTTTTTAGAGAAGCGATCTATATTTAAAAACAAAAAAAAATAAGCGTGAGATTATTGAAATCGGTCAAAGAAATTCTGAGGTATGACTGATAATATACATTCGCTACTTACACCCACGCACACCTAGCTTCTTGATTTTTTTTATTGCATGTTAAGGAGGTTGACTACCTTAAAGAACTAACGATTAGTTTTTAACAAAATTTTGTGTTCAACTACAAAAATGTATAAAAGACATTTATGCAAAGTTTTAAGACCTCAGAGTGCCTCTAAACCGAGAAATTGATGAATCAAATGCTGTAAACTTTGCATGGATTCTTATGAAAAATTGACTGAACTAGCTCTTCAATTTAAAAATTGTACTAGAATAAACAGTCAGATCTTGACAAAACTGCAGTCAATGATAAATTCATACTTGCTTATAATGTATGTGGAACATTTTTATCGACTGGGTTCATGTAAAAAATGTTATAGATAAATCATTCTGAGAAACATCGATCTTTCAATGTTAATGTACAGGACGCGCACGCGCATTTCTAACCTAACATTCGGACCTCTCTCTCTCTCGCATCCCCCACCAAAGGTAGTCATCCTCCTTCATACACTTTTTGTATGAAATTTAATGATCTTTCAGAATTTCTATTATAAAAAATCCTAAAATAATAATTATTAGCTTTAAAATCCACTTTTCCATAAAAATCGATGTTGAAAAATCAATATAATCGACTTGAAAAAAAAATGTACAGCAAAACTCAAAATTTTTTTTTCAGTGCTTATAGGAATCCAAAGACGAAAAAAATGAGCCTTGTTGGATTAAAAGCGGTCCAGGAAATCCTGAGATACAACTAATACTTGGGGCGCCAGGGGGTTTTCCGTGACCGATCGAGGTCCGGGGCTCCACCAAGGTTTTTCTTACGTATTTTATAAAAAGTTATGAACAATATTCTAAACAAAAAAATTTTTTTTTTTTTTCCAAAATAAAATTCTTTCCCACATTAGTTAACTAATTTGGTGCAAAAAAAGGTTTCTTGTAAAATTTTAGAAAAACCGTTAGATTATGTTCAAAAAATTCCTGAAGTTTGAAAAAATGTATATTTTACGATTTTTAACCATGTATTACTCAGCTGTTACTGCAATATTTTCAACTCACCGAGACTCAAAATTTGTCTTAAGGCATGTAGTGTTGGATAAAAAAAGATTTATAGTCATAAACCACTTGAGAACCGCGGTATCTCTCCTAAAAGAATCAGTTACACGTGACTGTCGACAGAATAACTCTTGATCTGATTGGTTGAGACTAGCTGAGAGCGGGAAAATTTAAAAACAA